>CAUYRH010150506.1:0-10415 GCA_963574655.1 Perodicticus potto | reverse complement strand
ATTTCCCCTTTATCGTTTTCGTTTCAGGTTATTAGAGATTTTACATTTATGTTTCTAGTTAACCTGGGTAAAGGTTCATCTATTTTTTTTTTCAAAAAAGGAATTTTTTGTTTTGTTAATTTTCTGAATGATTCTTTGTTTTCAATTTCATTAATCTCTGATTTAGTTTTGATTATTTTCTTCTGCTGGGTTTGAGATTAGATTGTTCTTTTTCCAGTTCCATAAGATGGGTCATGAGTTTGTTGATGTACTCTCTTTGTGTTTTTTGAATGTAGGTATCTAATGCATTAGATTTCCCTCTTAAGACTGCTTTTGCTGTATCCCACAGGTTTTGGTAACTTGTGTCTTCATTGTTGTTATTTGAGGAATTTAACGATTTCTTATTTATCTCTTCCTGAACCCAACTGTTATTCAGCATATGGTTGTTTAATTTTCATGTCTTTGTGTGAGAATGGCCATTTTTGTTGGAGTTGAATTCCACCTTTATTGCCTTGTGGTCTGAGAAAATACAAATTATAATTTCCATTCTTTTAATTTTGTTGAGTTTTGATTTATATCCAAGGATGTGGGTGATGTTGGCGTATGTACCATGGGTTGATGAGAGAAATGTATATTCTTTAACTTTGGGATGTTGTGTTCTGTGTTTATTAATCCCATTTATTCTAGGGTCACATTTAAGTCCTTTGTATCTTTGTTTAGTTTCTGTTTAGACTATCTCTCCAGTTCAGTCAGAGGGCTGTTAAATTCCCTGACCATTATGATGTTATGGGATATCATATTGCTCAGACACATCAAGATCTGTTTCATAAATCTGGGATAATTTAAGTTGTGTGCATAAATATTGAAAATTGATATGTTTCTTGTTGTATTGTTCCTTTGACCAGTATAAAGTGACCATCTTTGTTTTTCTTAGCTTTAGTTTCCTTGCATCCACTTGTATCTGAAAATAAGCTTGCATCTCTCTTTTCTTCTGATTTCTATTTGTTTGAAATACTATTTTCCATCCTTTAACCCTGAGTATTTGTTTGCCCTTCCAGACTAGGAGTGTCTCCTGTAGACAGCATGTGGATGGCTTGTGCGTTCTTATTTAATAAGATAGCCTGTGGCTCTTCAGTGGTGAATTGAGGCCATGGACATTTATTGAGAGAATTGATAAGTGTGATGGAGTTCTATTTATCTTATTTTGTGAACTTCCATTGTGTAGTTTTATCATTTGCACCATTGTGGAAGCTAAGTTTTGACCTTTAGCTTCTGGGTGTTTACTTTGCTGGTGGTCCATTGTGATGGTTAGTGTGGAGAAGAGGTCTAAGTATTTCCTGTAGAGCTGGTCTTGTTGTGGCGAATTTCTTCAGTGCTTGTGTATCCACAAAAGATTTTCTCTTCCCATCAAATTTGAAGCTTAGTTTAGCAGGATGCACAATTCTGGTCACAAAATTGTTTTGTTTAGGAATGTTAAAGGTAGATGACCATGTTCTGGAGTAGAATTTTCCAATTGAAAAGTCTGCTTTTATTCTAATGGCTCTGCCTCTGTAGCTCTATCAGTGCTTACTCTTGGCTGCTTGCAGAATTTTTTCTTTCATCTTGACTTTGGACAGGTTCATTACAATGTGTCTTGGAGAAGCTCTGTTTGAGGTGAGATGACCTGGAGTTTGATATCCATGTGAAAGGAGTGTGTCAGGGTTTTTAGTAATACTTGGAAAATTTTCATTTATGATAGTCTCCAGTAGGGCTTTCATTCCTTTGGGACAATCTTCTTGCCCTTCAGTAATACCTGTTATTTATATGTTTGAATGCTTCTTGGAGTCTCGTAGTTCTCTAAACACCTGTTCTGCTTTCTTTCCTTTTCTGCCTCTTTAACTGCTTAGGTTAACTCAAGAACTTTATCCTTTAGCTCTGAGGTTCTTTCTTTTCTATGGTCTAACCTATTTTTGATACTTTCTACTTTATCCTTACATTCCCTAATAGTCTCCTTCATTTCCTTAATGTCCACCATATCCTTTCTATCACCTACAAATCTCTTGTCCAACTTTTGTTTCTGACTTTCCAGTTTTTCTTTCATTCCTTTTATTGTCTCTATCATCCACATTTTAAATTCCCTTTCTGTCAAGTCCATTAATTCTTTACAGTTGTATTCTTGTGCAGTAGCTGCCTCATGATCCCTTGGGAGAGTTCCTCTGTTTTGGTTTTTTATGTTGCCCGCAGTTTTCTGTTGTTCCTTCTCATGTATTCTTTCTTCTTGTTCACCTCATGTCTTCCCTTTTCCCTCTCACTACCTCCTTTGCTTCATATTACCTTGTCTCTCTCAGAGCTTAGGTGTTGAAGTGGCCTCAGCCTGAATAAAGTCTAACAGACAGAAGTCCTTGCTCTTGATGACAGTATGTTGCAGCATTTTGCCTGGACGCCATGTGGTACTGTGTTTTTTGTTGTTGTTGTTGTTGTTGTTTTTAGGAGACAGCACAGCCAGCAACGTCTATGATCCTTATGCTAAACTTAGTTGCCTTTGGTGATTGCCTGATTGTTTCCTCAGCATTCATACCCTGCCGAAGTGGGATCTTAATGCTCACAACAATCCTTCAGGAGCAGGTCTCACAGTACCCCTTGCCTCCAGTTGCCATAGGGTGCAGGAGCCCCTCAGCTTATCCTAAGAGTGGAGTTCTGCTCCCACAGGCAGAATCAAGACAGCCATGCTTTAGGCCCCTGCTAAGATGTTCTCATGATCTTCCCAGAATGGCAATACACTGGCCACCTAGACCTTCTCATTATGACTGCCTCACCAGCCACCAAACCAATCGTAAATCCAATACTCTTCTAAGCTTTCTACTCAAAGCACAACTTCTCCCAACAACTGAAAACTCCAGAAAGGCTTCCTCCCATTCTGGGTGGGGTTGGGGCAGATGATCCTAGCTGGTTGCAATCACTTGTCTAATTAATCAGATACCCACCACTCAGGATCATATGATGTATCCAGCTCACCACCTCCTTGCTGTGCTCCCTGAGCTATGATTCTGGATATGGGCCCCATGCCAGGTATGCCTGTGTTCTCTGTTTTTCCCCAGTCATTCTAGGAGAGCTCAGCTGAACGATTCTTCTGTTCCACCATCTTCCTCTTTGTTGCAGTTTTCTTAGGGATTGCATTTTATCTGTACATGTCTTTGGATAGTGTAGGCATTTTTGATATCAAATGGTGGAGGGAATAAAAACAAAGAACCAACTATATACTGTCTACATGAGATTCCCTTTACCTTTAAGGATATACATTTATACTCTAAGGACTGGACTGGAAGTGAAGAGATGGAAAAGATATTTCATACAAATCAAATCCAAAGGGAAAATAGGAATGGTTATATCAGACAAAATAGTATGTCAAAAACTGTAGAAAAGGACATGGAAGGTCATTATATAATGATAAAGGAGTCAATTCTTCAAGAAATTTTAACAGTTGTAAATATGTTTGCACCTAGCATTGAAGGCCAAAAGATAGAAAGGAAATATAGATCTAAAGGTAGGGAAGACTGTAATGCAATAATAGTAGGATACTTCAGTACTCTACTTGAATGTACATTGGACATATCATCGAGATAGAAAATCAATAAGATGTATATTTTCTCCCATCCAAGTACTAACCAGGCCCAACCCTGCTTAGCTTCTGAGATCAGACGACATCAGGCGCGTTCAGAGTGGTATGGCCGTAGACTATATTTTCTGATCACAGTGGGAAGAAACTGGAAATCAATAATGAGGAATCTTGGAGAACTCATAAATATTTGCAAATTAAGTAATATGCTCCTGAATAACCAATGAGTCAACAAAGAATTATATGAAAGTGAAAAGTATCCTGAGACAAACTAAAATGGAACTACATGGCTCTGTGCCTGTGGCTCAAGTGGCTAAGGTGCCAGCTGCATACACCTGAGCTGGCGGGTTCAAATCGAGCCCAGGCCCACCAAACAACAATGACAGCTGCAACCCCAAAATAGCCAGGTGCTGTGGCAGGCGCCTGTGGTCCCAGCTACTTGGGAGTCAGAGACAGGAGAACCACTTGAGCCCAGGAGTTGAAATTTGCTGTGAGCTGTGATGCTATGGCACTCTACCCAGGGTGATGACTTGAGGCTCTGTCTTGGGAAAAAAAAAAAAAAAAGAAAAGAAAAGAAAATGGAACCACCACATGCCAAAACGTATGGCATGCAGCAAGCAGCATACCTGAGAAGGAAGTTTGTGGCAATACATGCTCCATCAAAAGGAAGAAAGATAAATCTCAAACAACCTAATATTATGTCTTAAGAAACTGTAAAAAAGATGAACAAAGCAGAAGGAAGGAAATAACAAAGATTAGAGCATAAATAAACAATATAGAGACTTGAAAAAGAATTTAAAATATCAATGAATTTAAAAGTTGTGTTTTTTTTTTTTTAAATCAACAAAATTTTAGCTAGACAAGGAACGTAAAAGACTCAAAAGCATAGGTGAAAGAGGAAATACAGCTGTTACCATAGACCTACAAAAAGATCACAAGAGGCTTGGTGCCTGTGGCTCAACCGGCTAAGGCGCCAGCCATGTACACCTGAGCTGGCAGGTTCGAATCCGGCCAGAACCCACCAAACAACAATGATGGCTGCAATCCAAAAAATGGCTGGGCGTTGTGGCAGGCATCTGTAGTCCCAGCTACTTGGGAGGCGGAGGCAAGAGACTCGCTTGAGCCCAGGAATTGGAGGTTGCTGTGAGCTGTGATGCCACGACACTCTACTAGGGTGAACAGCCTGAGGCTCTGTCTAAAAAAACGAAAAAAAAAATCACAAGAGACTAGTATGAACATTTGTAGTCCAATAAATTGGGCAACCTAGAAATAATGGATAATTTTTAGAAATATGCAACCTGCCATGATGGAATCAAGAAGAAATAGAAAATGTGAACAGACCAATAATGTGTAATGAAATTGAGTCAGTAATGCATTTCCCATCATTGAAAAGCTGAATTCTACCAAACAATTTAAAACAGAACTTATACTATTTCTTGTAAACCTCTTCCAAAAAATTGAAGAGGAGATTCAAAATTGAAATTCAAACTCATTTTATGAGGTTATCATCACCCAATATCAAAGCCAGACATGTTTACTATAAGAAAATAACACTATAGGCCAATATCCTTATTGAAAATAGATGTAGAAATTCTTGGAGAAAATACTAGCAAACCAAATTTCAAACCACATTGAGGCCTGGCACCATTTTCCATTCTTGGTGGCAGCCCGTCTTCTTGGAGATGCTGTTGTTCTTAGTAAATCTCTGCAATTAACTCTAAAATAAAATTCAAAAAAGAAAACACTTTGAAAAGATCATTCACTGTGACCAAGTGGGATTTATCACTGAGACAGAAGGACATCTCAACATATGTAACTCAATAAATGTGTTACACCATATATTAACATCATGAAGGACCAAAAACATATGAGCATCTCAATTGATGCAGAAAAGAAATGATTTGACAAAATTCAACATCTGTTTATGATGAAAACTCTCAACAAAATAAGTATAGAAAGAATGTACATCCACACAATAAAGGTCATATATGACAAGTACATAGCTTATTTAATGGTGAAAAGTTGAAAGCTTTTCCTCTATGATTAGGAACAAGACAAGGATGACCACTATTGCTACTTTCATTCAACATAGAACTGAAAGTCCTAGCCAGAGAACAAATAGGTTAAATAAATAAATGATGTATATTAAATGTACCCATATAGAAAAAAAAGATGTGAAGGTGTCTGTTTTCTGTTGGCATAATGTTATATATGAAAAATCCTAAAACTGCACACACACACAAACACACAAAAATAAAACTGTAAGAGCTGATAAACTCAGTCAAGTTGCAGGTTAAAAAACAGTATATGAAAATCAGTATTGTTTCTATATTGACGATGAACTATCCAAGGAAATCATACAATTCCATTTATAACAGCAACACAAAAGTACTTATGAATAAATCTAACCAAAGAGAGACCTAAGGTCTGTATCATTAACACTGTAAAATATTAAAAATTGAAGAAGAAATAAATGAAAAGGTATCACATGTTCAAGGATTTGTTGTCTTCCTATCTCCTTTGGCTCCCCTTCTCAAAGTTGCTTTTCTTTTTTTTTTTTTTTTTAATTTCTGTTGATGATGCTTTTTATTTTTATACTGTAAGCAGTTATTTTCAACTATGGCAGTTGTATTGTACCCCCTGGGGTATACTTGGCAATGTCTGGAGATATTTTTGTTCATCAGAACTTAGGGCTCGGGGGTTACAACTAGCATCTAATGAGTAGAGGCCAGGGATATTGTTAAGCGTAAAAATTCTACAATGGATAGACGGTCCTCAATAATGAAGAATTATGCATCTCTAAGAATCAATAGTTTACGACTGAGAAATCCTACCTTAAAGTAGCATTAGCATTTTTTTTCCTTCCACCTACCTGTAATGTATGAGTAGAACAAAGCCAGGCTGAAGTAATAGTTGATTAGTTAAAGGAACTTAGAAAAGGAAAAAAATGTTTGACTGGAGAAGGCAGATTACTAATTTCTCAAAGTAGGATACCTACTATTTCAGCCTTAGAGTTGTGTAGTTTTCTTTTGGTTGAGTTGGGGAGAAGTTGCCAAAAGAAATCCTCTTGCCTGCTACTAATGGTAAGGTATTTTCTATCATTATATACTCAGCATCTTGCAGTTTTACATGAATATGAAGATCTCTAATGTATTCTTCTAAATTACATTCACTGTAATTTCAACTGATTTTGCTAGTCATCCATCAGTTTTTGTCATTTTGTCAATTTAAAATGGCCAATAGGTCTACCATTGGCTGAATAGAAAGACTTTATTGCTCTTAAGATCGTGAGATATTGAGTGGTTGACTGTTCTTGATTGTTGCCTGATTCTAATTGTACTTAATATAGCTAACACTGAGTTCTTGCCTTAATTTTGCCTTGCTTAAACATAAAGCTATTATCACTTGTACTATATTATTAATGCAGTGTGTCAAATCCCCCCTTGCCTCAAAGTGATTTTGAAGTTACAGGGATCTGGAGTTTTGGTTAAAACACAATGTGGGGTATTAAGTATTTTCAGTTTATAAGGGAAGGTGAAGAATTTCACAGGGCAAGTAAGTGGATCCAGATCTCTTTTTTAGAAGTGCTGTTAATCCAGCTGTTACTTAGAGCAGAATTGTGTAGAATTATATATTATGGCTATTTTTTTAAGCAAAGTAAGAATAAAGCAAAGTCAACAAGAAAAAAAAGTTGACAGGATCTAAAATAACCTGACAGGACATCAAGTTTCAAAAGTTCATTGACAACTAACAATAGAGATTCTAAAAAGAGAACTCATAGACAAACCTATATTATTTACTACTTCTAACTTATGTAGTGTCATAGCTTTCCGTATCTTTTCACTGTGTAGGTCTCTTGTATTACTCTTGAAGTTTTAGGGGAAGTTATAGGGGGTAGATAAGTGTGAGGAGGAAGGATAGGAGTTTGTATAATTTGTTTTTAAATACATATATTTAAACTTTCTATTTTAAAATTCCTTAATGCCTTGGAAAGATTCACCTACATATTTAAAGTGACAGTGTCTTTGACTATAGTATAAAAGGCAAAATGGAAATGTACTTGAGAAACCACAGTAAGCCAAACAGAATATCAGACCCCTGGGATGTAACTGAAGAGTATTCTTTGTGCTTTTTTGTAGTCAACGTGAGTTCATAAAATTGTGAAATGTATAAGGGAATTTATGCTTTTTATAGGGCAGAATTGCTGCAGTGTTTGTACTTAGTTTTGTCTCATCTTAATATTCATGACTTAATTTCATGAACTAGGTTTCACTTTTAGATTTTGAAAAGTGAATCTCTTCTATTGTTTTCAGTGAATATCGCCTCTGCCAGGCAATTAACTGGATGTAGTCGTTTCAGCCATATTTTCCCATCATCTGCTTATCAGCACATTAAGATGCATAAGAGAATTCTGGGGCATTTGTCATCTGTCTACTGTGTAGCATTTGACCGAAGTGGGAGAAGAATTTTTACAGTAAGTTTAAAATTTATGATGTGGCAACATATGTAAATACAACAATTGAAGCTGGACTTCATGGCATTGCATTGTTCTTTGTAATGGACATGAATGCAAAAAATAGATGAATGGAAATTGAAAATATTGTTTCATTTTATGTAATTAAATGGGTACACTATAATATCCATTATATGTGGGGAAATTTACTTAACAAATAAACCTTCAGATGGCCTTATATTCTAGAGGCAGTTAATAATTTATGAAACAGGTGTACTCAATTACATTTCATTCCATTTTAGCAAACTTTTTAAAATTTTTATTTATTTATTGTTTTTAGATTCAGGGTCTTATTCTGTTGCCCAGGCTAGAGTACAGTAGCAGGATCACTGCAATCTCAAATACTGGGGCTGAGGTTATTCTCCATCTCAGCTTCCTGAGTAGCTGGGGCTTCAGGCACAGGCCACCATGCCTGACTAACTTTCTTATTATTTATAGAGATAGGGTCTCACTATGTTTTCCAGGATCGTCTTTAACTCCTGGACTCAAGAAATTCTCCCTCCTAAAGTTCTTGGATTGCAGGTGTGAGTCATTGTGTCCAGGAGCAAACGTTTATAAAAGTATACTTTCCTTGTGTCATTTAGAATAAATACTTCTAGTTTTGTTTAATTAGTGATTACATCACCCTTATGATTAAATAGTTAAATTACACAATTAGTAATGAAGATAATACTTATTTTGTATATCTTTCTCTGATTATAGTGTTGATTATTTTTAAAATTGGGTTTTTCTTATTCAGATTATCTTGTATGCTTTTGAGTACACAATTGTTGGACACTAGTATTTCCAGGAAAGGGATTATTTGCTTAGTCTCATTACTTTAGTACTAAGTTAACATAGAAGTGTGGGTAACAGCATGATTTTTCTATATTTGTATGCTATAACAAAGGAAATGAAGTTATGACTACTTAGAATTCATTACTGACATCACCAATGGCATTATGACTCTAAATGTGACACCTGTGTATTTGGATGTTAATGATCATGATGTAGATGCTGAATGCCATCTTTTAATAAACAGATAATTATTAAATAACTTATCTACCACATTGAAATAGAATTGCTTTTTAGTGTTCTTAAAGTTCTTTTGAAATTTTCAATAGGAATTTCAGCATAATATTTTTATCACATGTTATTTTTGACAGCCTGCCTCATGTTTACTGAGAAATGCATGTAGATTTTAGGTTAAATTTTGAAGTATTACTAGAAAAAATTATTTAAGTAATTAGAGAAAAAAATCTGTCAGGCTTAAGAAAATAAATAATGGTGGAAATAATGCTAAATCACTTAAAAGTCACTTTAAAATATTTTGTTTTATTAGGATTGGTAGTAGTTTTGAGAAGTTTTTCAAAAATTCTATTGTCAATTTGAACAATGCATTATTAGTACTATCATTTGTATATTGTTTATACTTAGCTACTGAATTTGTATTATATTAAAAACGAATGTACTAAAAGTAAAGGCTTAGAAGTAATTTAATAAAGTCCTCTCTTTGTCTTTTTGGCCATTTTTATGGGGGGCAGTTAATTTCTGCTTTATTATAGATCTTTTGTCCTTTTGTATTACTATAGGGTTCAGATGACTGTTTGGTAAAAATTTGGGCTACAGATGATGGACGCCTCCTTGCTACACTTCGAGGCCACTCTGCTGAAATCTCAGACATGGCTGTTAACTACGAAAACACTCTTATTGCTGCAGGCAGCTGTGATAAGGTTGTAAGAGTATGGTGTCTTCGAACTTGTGCACCAGTTGCAGTCCTTCAGGGACATTCAGCTTCTATTACTTCCATACAGGTAAGTAAGATTGTAAGATAGCGCTAACATGCAATAAAGGTGACAAACTTTCATCTTTTGTTACATCGTATGGATGATAGCACAAAGAATGGCAACAGAAAAAAATACTGTAAATTAAAGATTTTGCTCCTACTTTGCAGATAGGGATTTTTAAAGTTCCCTTTTCATATAATTCCCTTTAGAAATAAGTAGAAAGGTGATTGAAAAGGTTCCGTAAATGCAATATAAGAGAACTTATTTATCTCACTTATATTTGTGGAGATGGGAGAATACTTGTAAATTAAGAACACACTAGTTGCTTTTTAGTCAAGATTTATAAACAGGTTCTAGCCTGAGTAGTGGCATAGTTCGTGTTAATATTTAAAACATCTAAGATGTTAATCAGACAGATTTAGTATGTGTGTGTCTGTGTGTAGGGGAATTTTTATTCTTAGTTTCAACAATTTATTTCAATTTGATGTTTAAAATAAAATAAATTGGCTTATTTTAAATACTTGTTCATACAGTGTTTTTATTAGATGTTAGTAGTGAAAGT
>CAUYRH010150502.1:0-11723 GCA_963574655.1 Perodicticus potto | reverse complement strand
TCCTGAGCTGGCGGGTTTGAATCCAGCCCGGGCCCACCAATCAACAATGACAGCTGCAACCAAAAACTGGCCGGGCTTTGTGGCGGGAGCCTGTAGTCCCAGCTACTTGGGAGGTGGAGGCAGGAGACTCGCTTGAGCCCAGGAATTGGAGGTTGCTGTGAGCTGTGATGCTACAGCACTCTATCCAGGGTGACAGCTTGAGGCTCTGTCTCAAAAAAAAAAAACAACCAAAATTAAAAAAAACAAAATAAGATATGTGCAGTATGCATAGGAATTTGTTCATAGTTTGTTTTTTTTTAAAACTATAGTCCAGCCCTCCAGCAGTCTGAGGGACAGTGAATTGACCCCCTGTTTAAAAAGTTTGAGGATGCCTGATGATACTAGGTTTGAAAGGGACTGATATAAAATGCTTCTGGAGAGAGTGAAATACTTCTGGCCTGTGTGTTTGTACAGTTTTTTCACTGTACAAGGGAACTTGGCCAATGGGGTAAGTGGGGCTGAAAATTCTCTCTAGACTTCATGCCAAGCCATGCACAAAGGTCACCCCAGTGACATTAGGGGGCCCTCTTAAACAGACATGGAGAGCTTCTGGAAGTCTCTCCATGAAATTATTTTCAAGATTCCAGGTCCATAATGATGTTGCCCACCATGACTATGGACCGAAGTACAGATTTAGTCCTAATAAGACCAGAGGTGTACGTCGTGGGAGACCTGGGAAATGGCAGGAATCACTAATTGTCTTGTGTGTGTGTTTTTCCCAAGGGGCTTTTTCGGATTTCTGCGTAGGAGATGCTCAGGGCAGAGTGAAAGCCAGGTAAATTTGAGGAAGATTCAGTGCTGTGGCAGAGAAAACAGGAGAAATGCAGAATTAATACCTGCCTTTCTCTTTTCTAGGAGGGCTTTTTCTGGTTAAGGCGTCCACTTTGGCTTAGGGATATGTACAGACCTCTCAATGCCACACGCAAGAAAAACATGGCACAGAAGCTGCACGACAAGGAGTCTTCTGATGAGGAAGAGATTTACAAGAAGGATGCAGGGTAAATGACTGGGAACAATTTAAAATCTCATCTAAAATGGCCAGGCGCCGTGGCTCACACCTGTAAGGCTAGCCCTCTGGGAAGTTGAGGCAGGACAATTGCTTGAGCTCAGAGTTCAAAACTATCCTGAGTTCTACTAAAAATAGAAAAATTAACCAGGCGTTGTGGCAGGTGCCTGTAGTCCAAGCTACTTGGGAGGCTGAAGCAGAAGAATCATTTGGACTCCATAGTTTGAGGTTACTATGAGCTGCTCACAACATCTAGCCAGGCCAGACTCCATCTCAACAAAAAAATCTTATCTAAAATAAGGGGATGATGAGAAGTTTAATTGCTCCTTTTAAGAGTAAGGCCTTGCCATTGTCTTCCTATTCCAGGGAGCGCACATCAACAGCAACACCTGTGGAGTCGGCTGCTGAAGGTGGTGAGGAGAGTGAGACCGCACCAGAGGGGGAGGACGAAGAGTGACCCAGCCTGCCTAAGGCCACCTGCAAATTTTATTTTCTAATGTTGGCATCTCGGCATTTCTTGTAAGATACTTATTTTTCGCATACAAAAAATGTATACAATCTATTGCCAATTCCAGCCAGCTGGTAAGAAATTTAAATGTTAATAGTTAAATATTTATACACGCAAAACAGGGGCCATAGGACTGAAGCCAGAGACCGTCAAGCTGGCCAACACCTCCACAAGAGGCAATGTGGGCAGAGGACGCACAGGGGCTCCCCCACCTCGTTTCCAAGTCTAGTCAGTCTCTTGGAACCTGAAAACATATTCTGGAGAGGGGGTGCCAGTTTTTAAATCAAATACAGTTGTTCTGGGGCTCTCTCCCTTGGTCCATTAAGAACCAGTCATTTACAACATACTTGACCTTCTGCCCTGAGGGGAACTTCCACCTTCTGCTCCCTCTCAGAGGGTGGTTGGGGTTGCCAGAAATCTTTGGGTCCCTAAGCCTACCTGCACTGTTGCGCCAAGTCCTGTCTTTTCTCCCAGGCTCCCAAATTCATGCGTGAATGTGTGTCCTTTATCCTTTAAAGCTGGTGGAAAATTCACATTGGTTTTTTTGTTGGTTTTTTCTTTTTAAAAATCCCAACCCTTGGATAGCTACTAGGAAGGTGCTGGAAGGGTAAGGTACGAAGAATGTGTGAGAGCAGTAATTTCCCAAAACTGCCCTCCTTGAGTGTTTATGTGTTGTGGGGCTGTTACTCCATTCACATGTTCTGTCCTCGCTTCTCCTGACCCCTCTGCACGCCCAGCATCACTCTGAGTGCGTCAAATCTACCCACTTCCTGCCTCAGCCAAGGCAGATCATGGCTGCATTGTCCCAAGTAACAACACAGTGCCCTTTTGCAAAAAATGCAAGCGTTCTTCTACTCCATCTTTAAAAAGTCATTAATAAATCACTTAATAATAAGTTGGTGAGAGTTAAACACATTAGTGAGTAAAAGAAAATCTGAATGAACAAGAATTGACAGTGTACTTAACTGACCACAAATGAATGCTGGCAGCGTAATCATAAGAGACGAAGAGCAGTATGTACCACAGGACAACATACCAACCCCTAGAGAAGCCACACAGCTGAGGAGCAGCCCAGTGTGTGTGCTGGAGAGGGCTCTGGGCAGATTGAACACCCCTCAGTTCCCCACCTGGCTGATCCATTTACCAATGCTGGACAAGAAAGACATCTGTTTTCTCTCTCTCTCTTTTTTTCTATTTTTAGTAGAGATGGAATCTTAATCTTGCTCAGGCTGGTATTGAACTCCTGAGCTCAAGCAGTCAACCAGCGTTGGCCTCCCAGAGTGCTAAAATTACAGGCATGAGCCACTGCACCTGGCCATACTTGTTCTATTGATGCTTGCCCTAGTGACCTCCAAAAGTTCCTTACCAAGAATGAAAAACAAGTGTCTTTCTCTATGTGTGAGCCATCAAACACTTGATGAGCCATCAAACACTTACTGAAGGCCAGGTATGGTGGCTCACACCTATAATTCCAGCACTTTGAGAGGTCAAGGTGGGAGGATGGCTTGAGGCCAAGAATTTATAGTGAGACCCTATCTTTACAAAAACATTTTAAAAATTATAGGCTGGGCATGGTGGCTCACGCCTGCAATCCTTATACCCTGGGAGGGTGAGGTAGGAGAGTCTCTTGAGCTCAGGAGTTCAAACCTGAGCACGAGACTCTTTAGTAGAGACTTTGTCTCTACTAAAAATAGAAAAAAACTAGCCGGGCATTGCGTCGGGTGCCTATAGTCTCAGGTACTTGGGAGGCTGAGGCAAGAGGATCCCCTGAGCCCAAGAGTTTGAGGTTGCTGTGAGGTATGATCACACCACTGCATTCCAGCCTGGGTGACAAGAGTGAGACCCTATCTCAACAAAAAAAAGTTTACTAAGTTTAAAGCACAAGACTATATAGTAATAATTACAGGAAGCAGAAGGAGCAGCAACCATTTACGATTTGCTTACTTGGTGGCAAGCCCTGGGTTAGGCATTTTACAGCCTTAGATCATTTAGCCCAACAATCCATGGGACCATCAACATTGACAGATAAAGAAATGGCTCCAAGAAATTAGGTAACCTGCCCACATGCCTAAGGCCACACAACCAAAACTACCAGTTAGGGTTTTAACCCAGAACTCTTAAACATTACTCTTCTCTGCTGTAGGGTGTAGGGAGATAGAGAAGTAGAACCCATGATTGCCAGTGACGAGTCAATAATGACAATACTGGGGATGATGGCTGCTATGGTTTATTGGGCACCATCTTGGGCCAGCATAATACGAAGCTCTTTAGTTACACTGTTAAGTCACAAGGAGCGAAACGCCGCACGCCAGCTCAAACTCTGCAGTGGGGTGGGGTGTTATGAGTGTTGGACATAAACAGGAAGCTAACAGCAAACCAAGACTAGAGATCTTGTACTGCTGGGCTTCCCAGACTCTGGGCCAGGATTTTAGGCAAATCCAGGTTCCTATTTTGTCATAATTACATTATTTCCAATTTGGTACACAAAGTGAGGCTTATGTAAAACACTGTCTCAAATTTGTACAATGCTTGTTAATCTCAAATGCTACCCTACTGTACTACTTTTTTTTTTTTTTTTTTAGAGACAGTCTCACTTTGTCACCCTTGGTAGAGTGCCGTGGTGTCTCAGCTCACAGCAACCACCAGCTCTTGGGCTTAGGTGATTCTCTTGCCTTAGCCTCCCAAGTAGCTGGGACTACAGTCACCTGCCACAACACCAGGCTATTGTTTTATTGCAGTTTGGCTGGGTTCGAACCCACCACCCTCAGTATATGGGGCTGACGCCCTACCCACTGAGCTACAGGTGCCACCCCCTACTATACTTCTAAATTAAAACTCCCCAAAGTGAGATTCTACTTTGCCCAGCTCTTCAGTGACACCTGAAAGGTAGAGAGAGGTGGACGCAAAGCCAACAATGAATACTAAATGAATGAAAATCCTCACTGATTCCTATGAAAACTGTCAGAGGCATCTGTGGCTCAAAGGAGTAGAGCACCAGCCCCATATGCCAAAAGTGGCAGGTTCAAACTCGGCTTCAGCCAAAAAAAAAAAAAAAAACTGTCAGAGAAATGAGACATTTTATAAAAGATGAAGAAATAAGGCAATGTATAATTAGAGCAAAAATAATACTGAAAAGAAATGGAGCGGTTCAGAGGAAGGAAGGTTACGTGGCCTAGGGAGAGTCCATAAAGAAAATGGAGTTTCGCTGGAGGATCCATCTTTAGGTGGTTCACTCACTTGCACACTGGTGAGTTCTCAGAGGCTTCAGTTCCTCCCCAAAACGGGCCTGTGCACATGCCATTTGATGGAAGGTTCTTAAGACTTTTGATGGGCCTCCTCCAGTGTGAGTGGTCTAAGTGACAGAGACAGAGCCTGGCAGAAGTTAACCTTTTTGTGACCTAGCCTCAGAAGACCTCTGCCACATAACATGAATATAGAGGCCAGTCACTAACTGCAGCCTACATTCAAGAGGAGGGAATTTAGACTTCACCCTTCGAAGAAAGAAGGATCAGAGAGCTCATGGACATACTTTAAAACTACCTGCATATACAAAAAAGCAAACCGTTTTTCTCTACCACTACTGTCATTAGATCAGGGCTGGGGGGATGGTCCCCCCACCATGCAATTCTCTAAATCTGCATGGGTGTCCAACAGGTGAAACTGTATCAGACCCCACCAGATAAGGGTTCAGTCCCACAAGACTGCCCCCTCTTGAGAAGCCAATCAAAAGCCTGGGAAGTCTTCTGTGCTTCAGATCAACTGGTTATAAATTGGAAGTTCACACACACCCCTCCTCAGGTTCTATCATTTGCCAGAAAGGTTCACAGAATCCAGAAAAACATTTTCCTTACTATTGCCGATCTACTACAAAGGATATTTTAAAGAATACAAATGAACACCCAGATGGAGAAATGCGTTGGGGGAGGTCTGGGGAGGTCCTCGTGTAGTTGGCACGTGGATGTGTTCACCAAGCTGGAAGCTTTCCAAACCGTTTTAGGGATTTTTATGGAGGCTTCATAACATCGGCATGATTGATTATTAACTCAGTCTCCAGTCCCACTCTTCTCCCCAGAGAATGGGGAGTGAGGCTAAAGGTTCTGAGCTTCTAGTCATGGCTTGGTCTTTCTGGTGACCAGCCCTATCGAGGAGCCCACCAAGAGTCACCTCATTAGAACAAAAGATGCTCTTGTCACCCCCAAAATTGAAGGCATTTAAGATCTCTGTGTCAGGAACCAGGGTCAAGGACCACATATTGGAATAAAAGATGCCCCTAGCACCCCTATCCCTCGGGAAACTGTAAAGGCTTTTCAGAGCTTTATATCAGGAAAGACCAAATGTGTGTTTCTTACTATGTCACAATACCACATGCAGGAAAACAGAAGCCACTCAAGATAGGGCTTTTACATATGCAACTGGTGCTCATCATTAAAGGGGCTAGAGGTGGCAAAAGTTGGGGGTAAGGGGCTTGTACCACCAGCTTTCAGGTCGCCTTATCACAGCTGGTTTCTGGAGAATCAAAGGAGTCAAGAAACTTGGGGAAACCGCTGCTGAGGTCATTGCAGCCCCATGGTCCCCAGTGGGTGATGGATACGGGAATGAGGAGTCCAGTTGGCCGCTAGAGCCTGAACATCTGCTGCTACCTCCTTCCACCTTCCCAGTTTCACTTGAGTCCACTTTACTGGCAGCACCCTGTTGGCGAGGCAGCCTTAACATGTGGCTCCTGGGCTCCGAGCACCTGCCTAGAAAGGGATGAAAATGGGTGTTGAGACCCACCTGACACTGCAGCACAGCTCCACATCCAGGTGTGTGAGGAGCTCCACTTCACTCAGAGGTGTCCCCTTTGGGGTCGGTTTATGAGTGCCCAGGGCTTTGTGAAAGTAGAGGAGCAGTAGTAATGTGATAGAGATCTAGCTAAGTCATAGAAGGATGTCATTTTAGTTGGGTGGCAGGTGACAGGCAGTCATCTCCAGAGGTAATCAGAGAAACACCTGGGATTGATCCATAGTTTATTCTGGAATGTTCTCACCAGACTGAAAGCTGGGTGGTCAGCAGGTCAGACAGTAGTAGAGAAGATGTAGACTTCATTTAAAAGAGCTACCAGGCTCGGTGCCCATAGCACAGTGGTTACGGCGCCAGCCACATACACTGAGGGTGGCGGGTTCAAACCCAGCCCGAGCCAGCTAGACAATTGACAGCTGCAACAAGCCATTGTGGCAGGCGCCTGTAGTTCCAGCTACTTGGGAGGCTGAGGCAAGAGAATCGCCTAAGCCCAGGAGTTGGAAGTTGCTGTGAGCTGTGACGCCATAGCACTCTACCAAGGGTGACACAGAGAGACTCTGTCTCAAATAAGTAAGTAAGTAAATAGCTACCAGAGAGAAGGTGTCCACAAGGAAATACAATTTTGAAAATACAGTCTATGGATCTCTATGCTTAAGCATCACTGGGTGACCCTCACAACACCCATGCTGACGGGTGAGTTGACCCCTGAGTCAATCACCCAGGCGAAGGGACCTATTTGAACAAGCCTTTTTATGCTGACTGAACTACTGAAGTATGACAGAGGGTGGGGGAAAGCGAGGTCCTTTGGCTGGAAATCAGCAGGGAAGTGAGGGTGGGGGAGGCAGGGCGGAGCAGTGGGAATCAGACTGGCTGTGTCTGCTCAGTGCCCCTGTACGCCCACCCCCAGGTCAGGGTCTCTCACTCCTGGGGAGCACCAGGCTCAGGCAGCTCTGGCTTCTCATATCCTGGTGGGAGTGAGTTGCTGATAAGACCCGGAGGAGGGTGGGAGGAGAGGATCCCGATTCAAGAAGAGGAAAAAGCTTCAGGCCTGGAGCAGGAGTGGGAACTGGATGCAGGTGAGTCTTTCAAGTGTTGGGATGATGCAGGAAAGAGGGCTTGGCGCCACCCTGTGGAGCATTTGGGCTTGCAGGACTGAAGGAAATGAAGCCTTCAACCCGTGAACAATATGAATGAAGGTTTCTGAGGATGAGGACCACATCGGAGGAAGGTAGAAGGAGCCTGGGTCCTTGACACACTGGTAGGACAGCTCAATATACTTCTTATTTAACCCACTGCTGTGCTGGGTCTTTATGGTAGCAGCTCAACCTGTAACCTTTTAATGGAGTTACAGCTATTGCCACAACAGTGCTAGGTCATAAACCATTCCCGAACTCAGTTGGGTTGGGTGATGACTCCCACGGGTGTGCAGGTTTGCTGGTGTAGTTAAGCTCTCATGCTGTGCTGGCTGGTGGCTCTGCTGCTTCCTGCAGGCCTGCGGAGCAGTGGGCAGCTGTCTCACCTGTGTTCTTTCTGAGGCCTAGGCTGAAGAGGCAACCACTACCCCAGAGAAGCTCTTCTCATGATGAGAGTGGAAGCACATGAGGGCCTGCAAACTTGCAGAAGGCCTCTAGAAGCCAGGATGCAGAACTGGCATGCTTTCACTTCTGCCCCATCCCGTGGACAAAGGAAGTCACAGGAGCAAGCTCAAAGCCTGGGGATGAGAGAGGACCTTCCACCCACAGTGAGACTATGGCAAGTGGTGGATGTAGGGAGAGGGGTGAGGAACCCTGGTTTGGTGGTTGCATAGCCTGAGCCCACCTATGCAGTGGTTACCTGGAACTACAGGGGAGTGAAAGGTAGTGTCTGTCCCTGTGAGGACTCTACCACAGGTCTCCATTGGTCAGGGACCCTGACAAGGCAAGAACCACAGTTCCTTCCTCTCAACACAGCCCCATTGAATATTACTGAGTACTTCTTAGACTGTTCTTCATGTCCTCCCATGTAATTCCTTATGAAATATAGACTGACTTTTCCTAAAGGAAAGTCATAGTCCTAAGAATTCGCTCCTTAAGCTATAAAGAGACTGTGCTATTTGGAGCTGGAATCTGTCCCCAGATCTGTCTGATACCAAATCCTGTATCTATTGCCTCCTTATAAGCACCTCCAGAAAAAAACCCTAAACACCAGAACAGGTTAGTCAAATTTCTTTCCCTAGAGAACATTTACAACTGGAAAGATTCTTATCACCTGAAAAATATCCTTAAGAGGAAGGCTGTCTAAGGCACAAACCTAGTCAGGGATCCACAGGGGCTTAAGGACAATTTTAGGAACAGTGAGGTTGGCAGCGCCGGTGGCTCAAAGGAGTAGGGTGCTGGCCCCATATGCTGGAGGTGGCGGGTTCAAACCCCAGCCTGGCCAAAAACTGCAAAAAAAAAAAAAAAAAAAAAAAAGAACAGTGAGGTTCACCATCAGATCCCCTGTGCTCCACAAAGCCCCTTGGTCCCTCTCATCACGGCAGTAACAAGAAGAGCCCCAGATGTCGTACCCTTAATTGCTGCCTTTCCCAGAAAACTTTGCTCTTTAAAGGAGAACCACCATTAGAGAGAGCTGCCATTAACCCCAAAGAATGTGACCTTTACCACTGTATTCCAGGCACAGGCCATGTGGGTGGAAAGTGTGTTTTAAGGCAGTGATTCATGGTAAGTTGTTTCCTCAGCCCCTAAAGCTATCTCAGGCCCACGGTGACAAAAGCAGGGGAGTAGGGAACCTAGGGTTGTTTTAAGATGTCTTGGTTATGATGTATGTGGAAGAGTTTAAAGCTTGTTGTAAGAAGTGATGACCCATGGCTCTCCAAGCTGGGTAAGGGATTGCCTTCAAAGGCTATAAGAGTATATTACACAGAAGTTTCAAATAATTAGGCAGACTGGAACAATCTATCTCCAAGACACATATAGGCATTGTTAAGAGTACAAAGCAAGATGTAGCATGGTGTGTATACTGAGCATACTCTGTACAGAACCACATGTTCCAATTCAGTAGCCACTAACCACACATGGCTATTTAAGTATAAATATAAATTTATTTTCTTTTTTCTTTTTATTTAAATATAAATTTAAATACAAATTAAATATAATTTAAAAGTCAGCTCCTAAGACACACTAGCCATGTTTCAAGTAGTCAGTAGCAACACGTGGCTAATAGCTATTGGACAGCCTGGTAGAGGATTTTCATCATTAGAACTGTGTTGGATGAAGCTGGTCTCTGGAAGGACACACAAGGAGTTAGTAGTGGTGGTTGCCTTCGGAGATGTCGACTGGGAGCCTGCAGTGCCAAATACCCTTTTGTCTATCATGTGTTTGTATTAAGTATTTAAGGAAAAAACTTCTTAATTGGGAATTGGTTATCCTCTTATGTGGTTCCCAGGAAATCACTTTGCAATTTACCTAAATTAAGCTATTAAGGTTTCACATTTAATTTTTTTCACAGCTTAAATATTTCAGCTCCTGCTGTTATCGCTGTGCTCTTAAGAGCTCATGGGCAACAAAGTGAATTAGTAAGCAGCAAGAGAATGTTAAAGGCCAGGCACAGCGGCTCACACCTGTAATCCTAGCACTCTGAGAGGCTGAGGCAGGTGGATTGCTTGAGTTTAGGAGTTTGAGATCAGCCTGAGCAAGAGCGAGACTGTCTCTAAAAAAAATAGCCAAGCAGGTGTAGTGGCAGACGCCTGTAGTCCCAGTTACTCAGGAGGCTGAGTCAAGAGAATTGCTTTAGCCCAAGAGTTTGAGGTGGCTGTGAGCTATGACTCCACAGCACTCTATTGAGGGCGACAAAGTGAGACTCTGTCTCGGGAAAAAAAAGAGAGAATGTTAAAGGAAAAACTTAACCCATTGTCATGCACTGGTTGACAACTTTTTTTTTTCCTAAGAAATGTGTGTGGATTATTGTGATTTTCTTCTACATGAATAAACAGCAGCCATAGTTCTTGTTGCAATTTTCTTACTAGTTCTATAAACAGAAATAAGTGTTCTGTAGAAGGCACAACTTCCAAGCACCTGGATTCTAAGAATGTCTGAGAACCAGTATAACAGGACTGAGATCCTGTTTGGAAGTAACTGTGTACCGGCCAGTTATGGAAGGAATGAGGTGGGGGAACTGTGTGATACCAAACTACACTCTTAAAGAAGAATACACACAGATCAAATGGGGACAAAAGAATACAAGTAGCTCTGCTCAACAGGCAACCTCTGGGGCAGTGATTTCCAATCTGTGACTACAGATTCTTCAAAGGCAGGTTGCAGCAAGGGGGCTCTGAATGCATGTGTGCACCAAGCACTGCTTACTGAGCAAATGAATCCTGTGTCTCCCATAAAGACGGGTTTTTTTGTTTGTTTTTTGCAGTTTTTGGCCAGGGCTGGGTTTGAACCTGCCACCTCCGGCATATGGGGCCGGTGCCCTACTCCTTCGAGCCACAGGCACCGTCCCACAAAAATAGTTTTTAATGTCAAAAATAGTGATCACATAATGAACATATATACACGTTATTTAATTCATACGCTCCCTGTGAGGTGGATCTAATTCTCCCCAACTAACCGAAGAAACTGAGGCTGGGGGATAGATAAACTGCCCATATTAAAAAAAAATGACATTAATTAGAGCTCTTTATGTTCCATGTGAAAGAAATATAATTAAAACATGCTTAAACAAAAAATGGCATACATTATATTAGCTCACATAACAGGAAAGCATAAGGGCTGAAGAGCTGGCTGCATCCATGGCTCAGACTTTATCCTCTCTCCATCTATCTGTCAGCTCTGCCTTCCTCTGTGTTCCCTTCAGCCTTGGGAGGAATGGCACTCCATGTCTGCAAAGGTGACCATTCCAACTCTACATTGCTACGTAGGAAACAGCTCCATCCCTCGAAAGTCCTCTGATTGGCCCGCTTGAACCCTGGGTCAGGAAAGAGGAGATGCTGATTGGCCAGCCATACCCACAGGAAATCCCGGGGTGGGGCCTTAACCCACTGAATCCCAGCAAAATCTCAGAGAGTGAAGGAGGCACGTCCCTTCGGTTACCAGAAAGCAAAGGTGTGAGATGAGGAATGAAGGATCAAATAATAAAGTTAGAGGCTTGGCGCCTGTGGCTCAAGCGACTAAGGCTCCAGCCACATACACCTGAGCTGGCGGGTTCGAATCCAGCCCGGGCCGGCAAACAACAACGAAGCCTGCAAAAAAAAAAAAAATAGTCGGGCGTTGTGGAGGGCGCCTGTAGTCCCAGCTACTTGGAAGGCAGAGGCAGAAGAATTGCTTGAGCCCAGGAATTGGAGGTTGCTGTGAGCTGTGATGCCACAGCACTCTACCCAGGGCGACAACTTGAGGCTCTGTCTCAAAAAAA
>CAUYRH010150498.1:0-17152 GCA_963574655.1 Perodicticus potto | reverse complement strand
TCCCAAGTAGCTGGGACTACAGGCGCCTGCCACAACGCCCGGCCATTTTTTGGTTGCAGCTGTCATTGTTGTTTGGCGGGTCGGGCTGGATTCGAACCCAACCAGCTCAGGTGTACATGGCTGGTGCCTTAGCCCATTGAGCCACAGGTGCCGAGCCTGGACAGTGTCATTTTAAGAGAGAAGGAAGGAATTACCATTTGATCTAAGTCTCTTAAATTCCTACCATGTTCTAGGACTGTGCACATCAACTTACCCAGGGCATGGTGCCTAGATTATGTGGTCAATCATTAGTCTAGAAGTATTAGTCCACATGGTATTTTTTAAAAATGAGATTAACATTTAATTCAGTGGACTTTGAGTCAAGCTGATCACTCTCCATAATTGAGATGGGCCTTATCCAATTAATTTAAGGCCTTAGTGAAACAAAGACTGACCTCCCCTGAGCAGGAAGGAATTCTACCAGCAGACTGCTTGTGGATCCAATCTGCAACTCTTCCTTGAGTCTCCAGCCAGACAGCCTACCCTGCAAATTTTAGACTTAAGTCTCCACAAGTACACGAGCCAATTCCTTAATACAAATCTTTCAGTCAATTTCTCTCTTCTCCTCCTCATGGCCTCTGAGAGATGCACATGCACACATCCCTTTGGTCTGTTTCTCTAGAGAACCCTAAATAACACAGTAGATATTATCCCTATTTTACTGAGAAAAATGATAGGATCCACCACATCACACAATGAAATGTATGACTCAAGACTCACATTCTATCCTAAAGGACTCAGGTGGGAGGTGGGAAGTAGAAGGTAACAAGCAGTACAACATTGTAACCACAAGGGAATCCTTTATGATACTGGGATCAGACAGGTACCCAGAGTCTTAATGTACCTAACTGATATACTATCCTTTTTCTGATTCAGTTATTTCAAATAAAATAAATTAAATATTCCTACTAAATCAAAAACATCTGAAGGCCCCTGAAAAAGGAATAAAAATAATTGGTAAAGAATGAAATTAAAAGAACAGAGAAATTAAAAATAATTAATGTCAATTAAATGATAGTAACCTTTGCTTTAAGTTATTTTTGAATAGTCATGCATTCCTTTCCTCAATAACTATATTTTGTGCTTTATACTTTTTTTTTTTTTGAGACAGAGTCTCACTCTGTCGCTCTTGGTAGAGTGTCAGGGCATCGCAGCAACCTCCAACTCCTGGGCTTAAGCAATTCTCTTGCCTCAGCCTCCCAAGAAGCTGGGACTACAGGCACCTGCCACAACGCCAAGCTACTTTTTATTGCATTTGCCACTGCTGTTTTAGCTGGCCGGGGCCAGGTTTAAACTCGCCACCCTTGGTATTTGGGGCGGGAGCCCTACCCACTGAGCCACAGGCACCATCCTGTGTTTTATACTTTTTAATTAGGCTCTTCTACTTAGTGGAGATTGCTATCTAGCTAGAGGGACACACACAAAATAGTAATAATGTAGGATTAAAAAAAAAGACTAACTATATTGTCCAAAAGAAGTCAAATTTTCTAGCCTGAGTAACAAGAGAGACCCCCATCTAGCCAGGTATTGTGGCAGGTGCCTGTAGTCCCAGTTCCTTGGGAAGCTGAGGCAAGAGGATCACTTGAGCCTACAAGTTTGAGGTTGCTGTGAGCTATAATGCCACAGCACTCTACCCAGGGCAATGGAGTTCGACTGTCTCTCTCTCTCTCACTCACACACACACACACACACACACACACACACACAAAGTTTCACAGAAAAGCTGATATTTTCACTGGAGTAGAATTATGAGTTTAACTAGCAGAGAATAGGCATGATATTCCAGAGAGTCAGCCCCAACTATAAATAGTCTATGGTCCAGAAATTGGCAACTACTATGATTAGGTAACAAATACTTATGTTAAAGTTTTTCTCAAAAAAGAAAATAAACTAATTGGAGTTTATGCAAAGGAAATTATTATTATGGTAATAAATACACATATGGAATCAGTATCCTAAAATACAAACTAAACATAAACCAGTGGGCAAAAGTGGCTGGGTGAAGCCAAATAGATTTTGCAAATCACCAAAATGGAAAAAGAAACAGCCTTAAAGTATATTTCTAAAGCAGGAAGTGGCTAACAAAGCAATCTATAATATAAAAGAATATAAAAAAGAAACTAAGATCACTCATTCCCTCTACCCTTTCGTCCCTCCCTTGTCTGCTAACAGCTCTCTAACATCATTCCCAGTGGGATTTTAGAGATCTTCTATTCAAAAAGTTCCCCCTACAATGTTTATTTTAGCAAAGTAGAGAGCTCCAGTCGAAAGAGTTCAGGGAGAGAGGAGCTCTGGAGGCCCCTAATTTGGCCAGGCCCACTTCAGCTTTCACTCACCTTTTCCCTGAGACAGGTCCCCAGAGATCCATTAATTTTTCTCAATTTACAAAAGAAGGAACTGTGCCCCAGAGAGTTAATTTAAGGAAGTTGCCTGAGAGAAAAAAACTTTTATTTCCTGGTACTTCTGCTAAAATTAAAATGCTTTTTCTTCATCATAAACTTGAATTTCTAGTTTTAAAACTGTTTCTTTTAAACTGTTTCTTTTTCTGAGTTCGTATCTCTCTATCTCAAATTCCTACTCAAAATTCAGATAGGTCTTAACCACACAATCAGTGTCTACTTGAGGCCAGATACTCTTGTCACCTGCTCTCATTTAATCATCACCATAATCCCAGGAGATCAAGAAATTAGACTTTGAGAAGTACTATCACCTGCCCAAAGTCACAGAGATAGCAAAGTGGGATCCTGTTTTATCTATCTGCCTAAAGCCAAGATTCAGACTCTTGCACTGGTTTCTAATTCTGCCTTTTTCCAATTCTTGTCTATACTGGCTTCCAGTAAAGGTTCCTTGTCATTTCAAAAAGGATGTACTTTTCTATCCAGTCCTGTGGGGAAGGTCCCACGCTGCGGCCAAGCACAAAAGCATCAAGACTTTCTTAAACCTCTAAACTCAAGTTACAGACCATAAGAGGCTAACCCTCACTTCCACCCCAAATTCTGACATATGCCTATAACTTTCTTTACAAGTATAGACTACATATGTTCAGTCTTACAGGGGATAAGGACTGTCAACAATTTCAACAATTCTTAATAAACTGGGCTATCACTTTGTACTAAAATCACTTTGTACTGATCCTAAGATGACATGATGGCTTTTCGGCTGGATAAAGATTTCATATTACCTAATAGGTAAAGATAGTAAAATATGTATTTAGGGGCTGCCTTTAGGCAAAAGATGACTCCAGCCATATACTAGGGGCTGAAGTTGGCATTCAATAATTTGAATTTGGGTGGTCAAGGGAGTTTGCACTGGGGCATCGGGAGTATGGGGACTTCAAGTTACTATTGTGGCCTATTACAAAAGAACCTGAATCAAGAGCATGGGGAGCCAGGACTAATATCAAATTATTGGCAACTAAAGGAGAATTTTTAAACAGAACTGGGACTTGGGGCTACCATCTAGAGAGTGTGAGCCGAAGACTAGGCATTAGGGGATCTGAATTTTGGCGTGGGCTCCGCTGCATTGACTCCGCAGAGCGAGGTTCTGGCGGTTGGGCCTGGGATCCCGAAGCCCCTTCCCCCCTTACCTTCTGTTGGAAGTAGAGAACCGAGTAGTCCTTGGCTACAGCGGGATGGGATGTGGGGTTAGTTGGCAAGTGCAAGCTACCAAGGGCTATTGAGGCCGGCCGGAGGGCTTTGACGGGCCCGGACGCTAGGAAAGCCAGGAGCAGGAGCAGAAGGGTTGGGCAGCCCATGGCTGAGACTGGCGGCTGCAGTGCGGGTGGGAAGGTGGGAGGGAAGGCGGGAGGGAGACTGGCAGAAGAGCCAGCCTTAAGCCCGGCCCAGCCCGCAGCTCCGCCCGCCACCACAGGCTCCTCCCCGGGGAAAACCAAAGCCAACCATCTACTCAACCAAGCCGCCCAAACCAAGTCACTCCAGCTACACTCCCCCCGCCCCCGAGGCCACCGCCTCCACTCACTTCCCTCTCGTGCCATCCGCTCCTTAGAGTTTTATCTTCTTTGAGGTCACACCCCAGGTCTGCCCTTACCATGCTCTGGCATCCTCCTACCTCATCGCCGTATTCCCATCCTTAACCTCTAGCGTCCCACCAAGCCCATCTCTTCTCTGGGTCACCCTGTATCGCTACCTTTATCATCACCGCCAAAACCTGCCCTGGCCACCTCGATTCCAGGGCGATATCCCCCTTTCTCCACAAATCCCATATAATAAAAAACACACCTACCCTAACTATTTATTTACAGTTCACTACATGCCGGCATAGGCATGATGGCACACACATCATCTCATTTAACTCAATAATAAGAGCAATCTGTGCCTCCTGTATGATTGTTATTCCCATTTACAGATGAGGAAACTGAGACTCAGAGACGTGCGCGGACATGCAGTGAGTTACTCAGACAACAAAAGTGCAGCACTGCTTCGCAGACCGCTCGGTCCGGCTCCAGAGACTACACACTTTGCATCCTGCCTCTATTATACCAGTCCAACCACCATCTTTGGTACTCTGTTTTTGAATTACCAAAACCTTCCTGTTGCCAGCACAAGTCATCCCTTCCCGGGGTCTCACGAATCCCGGCAGGTTCCAGTCTCTTCCTCCAGGTTACGCCCCTTTCGTCTCCGAGCCTACCCCAGGCCCCGCCTCTCTCCCTCGGCCAGCCGCGGTCCTCGGCCTCCCTCCGCCCGCGTTTGTACTATTGCTTCCAGGACAGAGCCCCCTCCTGCCTTTACGGCTCCGCCAACCCCGATGACCCGGCTTCCACGCCCTCTTCCAGTCACGCCTCCAGAACCCAGGGGGACGCTACAGCCCTCTCCCATGCCTTCCCGCGACACCTTCTCCCAGGTTACTCAGATCTGCCTCCAAACCAACTTTACAGACTGCAAGACTGTTCTATTAGTGTGGAGGTGGGGAAATCCCCCAAGCCCTGACTCCGCCCCAAGTTTGAAAATTGCAATTATTGGCTGGGTTTCCCGGCTCCTCTCCACACTTTACAGCGCCTTCTCCTGATTGGCTCTGAGGAGCCCGGGCCAAAACGTCACGTCCGGCGGAAGAGAACGCGGGAGATTTGATTGGAGGGCTCTGAGCGTGCTTTGGCCTTTGGTTGGTCTGCTGCGCTGAGAGTCTCCGTCCTGACTTCGGGTCTTCTGCCCTAGGTGAGGAGCTGGTTAGGGTGGTTCTTGGGGCGCTCGAGGGTGGGAGACACCTAACAAGGCCTTTTTTTTTTTTTTTTTTGGTAGAGACAGACTCTCACTGTATCGCCCTCCGTAGAGTGCAGTGGAGTCAGAGTTCACAGCAACCTCCACCTCTTAGGCTTGAGCGATTCTCTTGCCTCAGCCTCCCAGGTAGCTAGGATTACAGGCGCCCGCCACAACGCCCAGCTAATTTTTGATGCAGTTCGGTCGGGGCCGGGTTTGAACCCGGCACCCTCGGTATATGGGGCCGGCGCCCTACTCGCTGAGCCACAGGCGCCGCCCAACCCTTTTTTTGCCGAAGCTGGGCCCGAACCCGCCACCTCCGCCATATGGGGCTGGCGCCCTACTCCTTTGAGCCACTGGCGCCCCCTCCTTTTTTTTTTTTTTTTTTTTTTTTAACCTAACAAGGCCTTTAACTTCATTATAAATGAGACTCAGAGTCCTGCACTTTTTCCTATTTTTTTCAGGACTCATTCTCTACAAAAGGGTGGCCATGGCTCGGCGCCTGTGACTCAAGCGGCTAAGGCGCCAGCCACATACACCTGAACTGGCAGGTTCGAATCCAGTCCGGGACCACCAAATAACAATGACAGTTGCAACCAAAAAAAAAAAAAAAATGGCCGGGCATTGTGGCGGGCGCCTGTAGTCCCAGCTACTTGGGAGGCGGAGGCAGGAGACTCGCTTGAGCCCAGGAGTTGGAGGTTGCTGTGAGCTGTGACGCCACAGCAGTCTACTCAGGGCTACAGTTTGAGGCGCTGTCTCAAAAAAAAAAAAAACAAAAAGGGGGTGACCATGAGAGTGAAAGGTCATTTTATTTTAGTCAGTGCTGTTGAAATCACTTAACGAACATTTATTGGACACTTAACTGTGCCGTCAAGATACACACAGGGTGACCTCCTAAATTGATAAACACGGGCGGCGCCTGTGGCTCAGGAAGTAGGGCGCCGGCCGTATATACCGAGGGTGGCGGGTACAAAGTCGGCCCCGGCCAAACTGCAGCAAAAAATAGCCAGGCCTTGTGGTGGGCGCCTGTGGTCCCAGCTACTCGGGAGGCTGGGGCAAGAGAATTGCCTGAGCCCAGAAGCTGGAGGTTGCTGTGAGCTGTGTGCCGCCACGGCACTGTACCGAGGACGATAAAGTGAGACTCTGTCTCTACAAAAAGTAAATAAATTAATAAATTAAATGATAAACAAAAAGCGCGGCTCTCGCGTCTGTAGTTCGATTTGCAAAGACATTCACCGGGCTGTGAAGAGTGGTACTTGCTGGAAATAGATCTTTTCCAAGCTGCTTTGTCGGCCCAGAGGGAAAGTGCTTAACTGAGCCACATACCCAAACCAGAAACTTGTAAGTTTTTAGGTTTCTTCCTCACAGCTCACATCTAGGCAATCATACCAGTCTCCTGAATATCTCAAATCCATTCACTTCTCTCAACTTTAACTGACATTTCCTTGATTCAACTCTATGACTGCTATGTGGCCGTGACTGTGGCCTCACCGCTGGTTCTACTTTCAGTCTTGTTACCTATCAATCCAGTCTCCACATTGCCGGGCTAGTAAGGCTCAAATGTGACCAGGCACTCCACATTGAAAACATTTCCTATTTTGTGGAGAGCGGGCTGTTAGACTACAGGGCCCTCACAGCCTGCGGAACATTCAAGGAATGAACCCCCAACTGCTTCTCCTCCGTTCCCAAAACAGCCATATTCCTTTCTTAGTGCTCCTTCTGCCAGAAGCTCTTTCTTTGTCTAGTTAACTTTGCAGAGATCCTTGTAATCGTTCCGTTTCTTCTCCTTGTCATATGCTAACAAAGTTAAGTAGAAACCACTAAGTCACATAGTTCTTCCTTTGTTTTGTCACCTATGCTGAGATCCTTGGGATCTTTCCCTTCTTGTCATATGTTAACGCAGTTAAGTAGAAACCATTAACAAGATGATTTGTCTTTATTAAATCGTTTACATTTTCCAATTGTACTGTAAGACCAAAATTATATCTTTTGCTTAAGCCATTTCCCCATATTGTCTATGCTACTTCCCCCTGGACAACCTGTATAGATACTATAAAATAAAGCTGATTTTGTGCTTTTGGGGCTGGTTGTAGCCATCAACCCAGTCAGTCCTCCTGATCCCATCTTTTGTCTCTGTGTCTTCTCTTGTGCTATATTTTTCTTAGTCCCCACCAATTCCACTCTGGTTTGCTCCCCTTCCCAGCGCTGGTTTGCAACACTATTTGCCCTTAGGTTTAGACTCTTCAACATGGCTTACAGCTTCCTTCTTGTCTGGACTTTGCCTGCCTCTCCTGCTCCAGTGGTTTTACACTGTCCGTAACCATACAGAATGTTTTTTGTGTTCCTCAAGTGCACCATCCTTTGTCTCACCTTCAGATCTGTTCTAACCCCTGTCCCTGACCTGGCTAATTCTTACTTAGGTCCTAAGTAATAATTTCTAATAATTCCTTAGGTCTCATTTTGCAAAGTCTTTTAAGTCAGGAAGCCTTTCCTGACCCTGCAAGATTGGATCACGGAGCTCTCAGCAATTATTTATTCTGCACATAGTTTTAAAGTTCCTCCTTCTAGGTACTGGAATACAATGGTAAACAAAGTAGATTTTTGCTCTAATGTAACTTACCTTTTATAGATGGACTTAAGGAGAATAACACAGTTAAACTTATCCAGAAAGGCCTTTCTATGGAGTTGATATTTAAATTGAGGCCTACAAGATGAAACTGATTCAGTCTTGCTAGAGAGGAAAAGAAGAACATTGAAAGAAGCAGAGTAAATAGGATATTCAAAAGGCCTGAGGCAGGCAACAGTTTTACATCTTAATGTCCAAAAACCTAAGAAAAGACCAGTGTTGCTGGAACATTCTCAGAAAGGACAGTTGTAGGAGATGATTCTGGAGAGATGGGCAAAGATCATGCAGTTAGGAAGCTAATGCTCAACATAAGCAGAAGAGATGATGGTGGTTTGGATTAAGGTAATGGCAGAATATATGGGAGAAAAGTGGATGATAGTTTCTAGATATGGAAATAGATTCAAGTTCTTACTGATGAGTGTGATATGGGATGTGAGAGAAAGGGAGAAATGAAGGATGATTCCTAGGTATCTGGCCTGAGTTACTAGCTAGAGAGTAGTACCATTTACTGAGGATGGAGAAAATTGCAAGGAAAGAGGTTTGAGAGGAAACCAAGAATTTAGTTTTTTTTAATCTATTAAAGCTTCATATGGTTATGAGACATCCAAGTACAGTTGGCTCTCAGGGAAGTCGCTTTGCATATATTGTTTATATCCTTTCATTGATAGTTACACATTGTCTTACCCAGTAGATTGTATTATAAATTCTTGATGATAGCATCAATTGACAAACACAAACATTTTCCTAGTTAATGGTTTTTTTGTTTGTTTGTTTTGAGACCGAGTCTCACTTTGTCACCCTCAGAAGAGTGCGTGGCATTATAGCTCACAGCAACCTCAAACTCTTGGGCTCAAGTGATTCTCTTGTCTCAGCCTCCCAAGTAGCTGACACTACAGATGCCCACCACAACATCTGACTATTTTTTTTAGAGATAAGGTCTCGCTCTGGCTTAGGGCAGTTTCAAACTTATGAGCTCAGGCAGTCCACCTGCCTTGGCCTCCCAGAGTGCTAGGATTACAGGCGTGAGCCACCACACCCAGCCTAGTTAATGTCTTAAAAGCACTTTTTACCAATATTTCCTCCTTCACTGATGGTTTTAGCTCCTTAGCTTTGTTTATTTAACTTTTGGTCTTCTGCCTGCCTGCCTCTTTCCTTTGTAGAATTTTCATTTTAATGTCAGTAAACTATTTTTTAGGGATTTGTTATGACTGCATTTAGAAAAATTAGACAAAACATGGGAAACTGTTAGAGAGCATTAAGAAAATTCAAAATATCTACCCTTCCCATAGTAGCTGTGACCTCTTTGCCTATAAAATATGAAATAGGAAATCTGAGTGCAATAAAGTGACAAAGATTTTCTTGCAAGGTAACAACATTTTGGGAAGGAATTAAGAAAGGGAGGGAAATTAGGTATACCTCCTTCTATGTCACTAGAACTAGGGACTATTTTTAAAAGGAGTGATTTCATCCTTTGGGCAAAGTCTTAAATACAAATAGTTTCTTTCTTTCTTTTTTTTTTTGCGATTTTTGGCCTGGGCTGAGTTTGAACTTGCCACCTCCAGTATATGGAGTAGGCGCCCTACTCCTTGAGCCACAGGAGCCACCCCCAAAATAGTTTCTTTAATATGAAACTTGAGCAATGAGTGTAATAGACAAGAAAGATGAACTACCCATCAGAATGCTCAAATTTCAGACCTGACTCCATTTGTTTCTTGACCTTTAACAAGTTATTTAATTTCGCTGAGTGGATGAGATAATGATGTAAAAGCACTTTGAAAACTATAAAGCAGGCAACAGGATTGTAAAGCTTAAGATAGGATCCACATCTTACATATCTCTATCTTCTCTTCATCCTCATCCCCGTGTGCCAGTTCACATTAAATAATTCATTGAATTTTTTCTCTAGGATCATAAATTTAATAAGAATTATTCTAGATTTTCTAATCTATCCCAATTATAGATTTTTTCAATCTAACTCAAAGGAAAAAAATAGTGTTTTGGTATGTGTGCAGGTATGGGCATGTTTTTTTCTTTTTTCTTTCTTTTTTTTTTTTTTTTGCAGTTTTTTTCTAAGAACTTGGTCATGAGGGAATTAAGCTGAAAGAGCACCAAATGTATTAGAGCAAAGAATTGCAAAACAGGCTGAAATGTTCTCTAGGTCTTGGAATTTAATTATAACCATGTTAATTGAAAGTGTTGTTCACCATCATATAGTCTAAATTTCTAGGCCAGTGGTTTTCAAGTATGGATGACTTATGTGATCATTACATGGGAACTTATGAGAAATGCAAATTTTCAGGCTCTTGTCCAAGACTTACTGAATCAAACTTTGGAGTTGGATGCATTCACCATACTACTAGTCAAGCAGTAGAAAAAGATAGAGATAAACTAGGTGAAAAGTATCATGAAGAAAATACTCTGGTAATAAAAATGGGGGTAACCTAAGTGTCTGAAAGGGTCTTTTGTGTTATTGTCCACTAGACAATAAATGGGAAATCTTTCCGCCATTTGCTGGGGTTCACTGTTTTTTAACCATTTGACCCCTTTTGTTGCTCTTCTCAAATTTGCTGGTAAGGTACTACTTTTTTTTTTTTGCAGTTTTTGGCCAGGGCTTGGTTTGAACCTGCCACTTCCGGCATATGGGGCCAGCGCCCTACTCCTTTGAGCCACAGGTGCCGCCCCAAGGTACTGTTTTTTTAGATACAGTTATAGATACAGTTTTCTTAGTCGTATTTGATCCACTAGAGGGCAGTAAACCCTTAAATAAAGACAATTTAACTAACCTTTCTTTAAAAATATGGCAATTAGCACCACCACAATTTATTTAGAAAGGAATCCGGAATTTTTCCTACTTACTTAAGTTTTTCATTTATTGATGACTTGTCTTCCCAATTGAACACTTAAGACAGAAATAGTGTCTTATTTTTAATTGTTTAACTCAAAATACTTAGCATAGTATCCTGGTCATATTACAGGTTTGATCCATTTCTAAAGCTTGAATTTGACAACAGTTGTCTAAGAAATATGATTTGATGAATATCTTTATAGTTGTGGCACAATATAAAATTCTGTTTTATAGCCCTAAAGATGATAGTCTCAGTTTGTAATATGATCACAATTAAGAAAAATAAGTATTAAACAAGGTACTTTATATGAAACAACTCTGTGTACCTCATATATAAATATAACAGTATTTTATGATTTGGTAAAATTGTGTTTTATATTTCATTCTATCTAGCAAAGCTGTAGTTTAGGAAGAGGAAAACTAGAAGGTTAATAGCTGGAAGTCAGGTTGACAATTTTGAAGCTTGGTAACTAGAAATACTAAGAAATGGTTCTAAGATCTTACTCTGGTTCTGGAAAATGATACAGTAAACAGATTAATTTAATACAAAGTGGTAAATGATAAATGAAAAAGTAGGATCACTTAATCTAGAAAAGCTTTCTGGAGAAGACAGCACCTGAGGCAGGATCTCAAAGAATAATGAGCATTAGCTAGGAGAATGAAAGGGCATTTTGAAGAACGGATAAAAAGCAGAGTCACAAAGATATGACCCATACTATGTGTGTGGGGAAGCAAGAAACACAGCTCATTACTTTTTGCTGTTTCCTTGAGCATAAATTACTAGCACATAAAAAGCAAGGGAGAAAGTCGAGAGAATAGGCATTAGAGAGAATAAATCCAAATAGACAAAAGAATAGAATAGACAAAAGGTAGGACTATAAGAGTACAGTAATATAAGGTGTAGAAAAAGAAAGAAAAGCCTTCCTCTTTTTGTTATTAAATACTTTCAGGGAGGCTTTAAATGGAAAAGGAAGAAAAGTCTGGTATCATATGGCATATGCCTATGTTATAAAAATTTTCTTAAATTGCAAGATTCTGGCTTGGCACCTTTAACAGTGGTTACAGTGCCGGCCACATGCACCTAAGCTTCGGGTTCTAACCTGGCCCAGGCCAACTAGACAACAATGACAACTGCAACAGAGGCATTGTGGCGGGTGCCTGTGGTCCCGGCTACTTGGGAAGCTGAGGCAGGAGAATTGCTTGGGCCCTGGAGTTTGAGGTGGCTGTGAGATCTTATTCTCACTACAAATACTTCATTACAACTTGGCTAAGTGGCATGAGAGGCCTAACTTTAGGCCTGTCTCAGCTTTGGCTATACCTTCTTCACTAAGCTTAATTATTTCTAGTTTTTGATTTAAATTGAGAAACATGAAACTATTCCTTTGACATGAACACTTATAGTGGAGGGTTATTAATTGGCCAAATTTTAATATTCTGTATCTGTAATATTCAGATGCCTGAGGAGAGGAAGAAAGATGGAGGGTATGAATAGCCAGTTGGTGGAGCCAGCAGAACACACACAACATTTATATCAATTAAGTTCACTGTATTTCATGGCACCCCAAAACATTTACAATAGTAACATCAAAGATCACTGATCACAAATCACTGTAATAGATGTAATAATAACAGAAAAGTTCTGGCTTGGCACCTGAACTCAGTGGTTAGGGCACCAGCCACATACTCCAGGGCTGGTGGGTTCAAACCTGGCTCAGGCCTGCTAAACAACAATGACAACTACAACAACAAAAAGATAGCCAGGTGGGCGCCTGTAGTCCCAGCTACTTGGGAGTGTGAGGCAAAGAGAATCACTTAAGCCCAAGAGTTTGAGGTTGCCGTGAGCTGTGATGCCATGGCACTCTATTGAGGGCAACATACTTTTCTTTTTTTCTCACAAAAAAAAAAAAAAAAAAAAAGGAAAAGTTTGAAATATTGGGAGAATTGCCTAAATATGGAATGGAGACAAAGAGTAAGCACATGCCATTGGAAAAATGGCTTTGATAGACTTGCTTGACACAGGGTTGCCATAACCCATTAATTTGTAAAAATGCAATTATCCGTGAAGTACAGTAAAACAAAGTGTAATAAAATGATATATGCCTGCATTTTATTATTTTACTTCTTTGATATGTTTTATATAACAATCTTAAAACACTGAGCTTTCCTTTGTGTAATATTTTCCTATTTCTACTTACAAATCTAGTCTTTTTTTCTTCATTCTCTATAAAATGTGCATACTGGAATCTAATTTAGTGACTTTTCAGCTAAAAAGAACCATTTCCCATAAATTTAGGTGCTTTTAAAAATTCAGATATGTTCACATACAAGTTGAATATCCTTTATCTGAACTGCTTGGGACCAGAGGTATTTTAGATTTCTAATTTTTTCAGATTTTGGAATATATGCATATACATAATGAAATAATATCTTAGGGATGAAACCTAAGTCTAAACACAAAATTTATTTATGTTTCTTATTCATATAACCTCAAGATAGTTTATACAATATGTTTTAATAATTTTTTGTGCATGAAACCCGAAGTTTGTACTAAGTACTATATACTGTATACACATATGTGGAATTTTCTACTTGTGACATATCGGTACTCAAAAGATTTTGGAACTTTTCAAATTTTGGATTTTGGGGTTAAGGATGCTCAACCAGTAATTTCCTTCCACTAAATGGTAGATATAAGTTGAGCCAATATGTTTTAAATCTTTCTGTTAATACTTTTAATTAAGCAGAAAAAGAAATAAAGTGCCAGTGCACTAACACTTCCTTCCCTTTGAAAGTGAAACAAAAGATATTTAGGGGCTTTGCAGTGAAGGTTAGGTGGTTTTCTTAAGAAATGAGTATGTGTGTACCCTGAACAATTTGCCATTCATCCAAATGGCTATTTTGTTTTTGCAGGCCGCATGAATAAAAGAAGAAAATTTCTTCTTGCCTCAGTACTTGCTCTCCAGAATTCGAGTTTTATATATCCTTCGTGTCAAAAGTGCCTCTCTCGGGTAATCCTAGACTCCAAAAGGTAAAAGTAAAGCCTATAAACATCAGACAGGAAATACAAGTGTACACTAGAGATTTCCTTTGGCTCAAGGGCAAGTAAGGACTAAATTCAGCCCACCAGGACATGTGATTCTCTCAGGGGTTGGTTGTTCTGTAAATCCCAGATCAGAATTGGCTGGTGATCCTGTATTACTAGAGAAAAGTTTTAAATTACTGCCAAATCTTCGCTAATTACCTGCCTCAGAGGAAAAAACTAAACTTCTCAAGAGAGTAAGTTGCAATCCTGGTGCAAAAACATAGGTCACTTTTGGGATATCCCTGAGAATAATGTAGAGGTTTTTGTTTGTTTATTGTTTATTTTTGCATGACCCTCCCCAGACTATTTTTTAATATAAATAAAATTCTTGAGACAGACTGTTATAGTAATCTGCATCCTTCAGCAGCTAGAAAGGTGTTTGGCACGTAATTCTTAATTACAGTACTCAGGTGCAGGCCAAGCATAACTGAAAGCCTCTGAACTTTATAGAGTTAGAAATAAGTGATTTGGTTTGGATAAATATCCTTATCAAGAAAATGTAAGGATATTTAGTAAGTACCTAGTGGTACGTAAGAAAGAGTAGCATGCCAGCAGTATTAACTATTAGCATTGAACAGGGAAGCTGGCTGGAATTAGCAGTTCTAATTTACATCTAGATCTTGAGATCCTTGCAGTCATTATCACTGTTCCTTTATTAAGCTGCTCTCTCAAGTATTCTTTTGTAAGCACTCTCAGGAAGACTTTACTTTTTTATCCTTCACTAAATCCTTAGCATCTAACTATGGCTTAGTTCATAGAAATGCTCAACAAATGTTTGTTAAATGACAGTATAATGGGCTATTTTTGCCTTTGATCAGAATCTGTTCTTAGAAGCAATGTGAGATACAGTAAGCCCTCACTTAATGTTGTCAGTAAGTTCTTGGACACTGCAACTTTAAGTGAAATGACTTACAATGAAACGAGTTTTTTAATCTCATCAATAGTATGAGGAAATTGCATTAAGGACCTACCAGTCATCATTTCTCTTGAAGTCACAGTGTCTAAAAACCTATTGGTGACATAAAGTGAAGACTTACTATTTTGGGACAATTTCAAGCTTTAAGAATATAACAGTGTTGGTGGTGCCCGTAGTTCAGTGGGTAGGGTGCCAGTCACATACCCGCAGGCTGGTGGGTTCAAACCTGACCGGGACCAGCTAAACAATGACAACTACTACCAAAAATAGCTGGACGTTGTGACGGGGCACCTATAGTCCCAGCTACTTGGGAGGCTGAGGCAAAAGAATTCCTTAAGCCCAAGAGTTTTGCTGTGAGCTGTGATGCCATGGCACTCTACCAAGGGCAACATAGTGAGACTGTTTGAAAAAAAAAAAAGCCAACAGTGTTACAGATGATCTCTGACACCCATTAACTGTATGACCTGGCACAAGATAATGTAACTTCTGTGAGTCATTTCTAAAGTTAGAGATAATGTATAGAAATGTCCTACTACAGGCTCAGCACCTGTGGCACAAGCGGCTAGGGCACTAGCCACGTACACCTGAGCTGGCATGTTCAAATCCAGCCCGGGCCCGCCAAACAACAATGACAGCTGCAACCAAAAAATAGCCGAGCATTGTGGCAGGCGCCTTTAGTCCCAGCTACTTGGGACGTGGAGGCAGGAGACTCGCTTGAGCCCAGGAGTTGGAGGTTGCTGTGAGCTATGATGGCAAAGCACTCCACCCAGGGTGACAGCTTGAGGCTCTGTCTCAAAAAAAAAAAAGAAAAGAAATGTCCTACTATAATACATGACATATATTAGAATTTCCAAAATTCTCTTATTTTTATAAACCTATTATAAGTATACTTTATGTAGTATTTTATGGTGTTAAAAACATAATTCTCAGAACCAGACTGCCTGGGTTCAAATTCCCCCCCTGCCATTTACAGTCGTATGGTCTTGACCTTATTCCTTTAATTATCTTAGCCTCAGATTGAAGGAAGTAATAGTATCTGCTTCATAGAGTTTTTGTAAAGATCATGGGCTAGGCTTGGTGGCTCACACCTGCAGTCCCAGCAGGGTGAGAGGCAGGAGCTCAAGACCAACCTGAGCAAGAAAGCAAGGCTCCATCTCTACAGAAAATAAGAAGATTAACCAACTATGATATCTGTAGTCCCGGACCCCACAAAGGGTCAGGCACAAGCCCCAGGAGTTCAAAAGTTGAGATGTGATTAGGCCACTACTCTCCAGCCTGAGCAACAGAACTAGAACCTGTCTAAAAGAAAAAGAAAAAGAAAAAAAAAGATCAGTGAGTTATGAAATACAACATGCTTAGAACATTGTCTGCTGCATTATCAGTGTTTTTTATATATGCATGTATGTGTATAAACTTTTCCAACTTCTTTTAAAAATAATCTGCAAGAAAAAGTTAAGTTGAAGTATAATGCTATTGTTACCTCTTTAGACTGGCAATACCAATAGGTAACCTTAAATGAGTATTTCCTGTACATAGGCACTGTGTTAGCAACTTTGTAGGTGTTTTATCTTTGAGTACAGCAGTGCTATGAAATGGATGTTATTGCCAATGCCCAACCTTTAAAAAATAACTGCAGCTTAGAAAAGTTAAGTAACTTACCCCAAATTGTGTAGTCAGCTAGTTAGGGGTAGAAACATGTTCAAGCCTAACTACTCTGACTGCTATCTACATTTATAATCACCATATTACCTCCAAATTAGCAGTAGAATTTGTATTCAGAATGTTATCTTTCCCAGAGCTTAAGATGCCATGGGAAAGGGGTTCTGACTAGACCAGGGGTCCTCAAGCTTTTTAAACAGGGGGCCAGTTCACCGTCACTCAGACCGTTGGCGGGCCGGACTATAGTTTAAAAAAAAAAACTATGACCAAATTCGTATGCACACTGCACTTATCTTACTTTGTTGCTTTTTTTTTGAGGCAGAGCCTCAAGCTGTCACCCTGGATAGAGTGCTGTGGCATCACAGCTCACAGCAAACTCCAATTCTTGGGCTAAAGCGAGTCTCTTGCCTCTGCCTCCCAAGTAGCTGGGACTACAGGTGCCTGCCACAACCCCTGGCCATTTTTTGGTTGCAGCCATCATTGTTGTTTGGCGGGCCTGGGCTGGATTCGAACCCGCCAGCTCAGGTGTACGTGGCTGGCACCTTAGCACGTTGAGCCACAGGCGCCAAGCCACATATCTTATTTTGAAGTAAAAAAACAAAATGGGAACAAATACAATATTTAAAATGAAGAACAAATGAAGTTAAATCAACAAACTTACCAGTATTTCAATGGGAACTATGGGCCCGCTTTTGGCTAATGAGATGGTCAATGTCCAGTTCCATATTTGTCACTGCTAGTTGTAACAAGTGATGCAAGTGTGCATCAGTTA
>CAUYRH010150496.1:0-25512 GCA_963574655.1 Perodicticus potto | reverse complement strand
CTGTGATAAAGATAACTGGATACAGTAATGAAAAAAGAAAAGCAGTATGGAGACTTGCTCATTGAACTGAGCTTGTTCATTCTCATAACTAATTCCTGCCAAGAGTGATGATGGAATTTTTATTCTACTTTTTCATAGACCCGAGTACAGGTGACATTGTTCATGACGCATTCCTAGGAGAAAGAATGATATTAAAGAAAGAAGTTAGTCTTACGTTTCAGACCAATGGCAGTAATACAATGTTAGGATTAGAATCCCACAAAGCCTTCTAATCTACTTCATAAATGGAGAAATTTGGATTCCTGGGTTTGAGAGAAACTGGAACCTGTTGTTTTGCTTATAATATGCATATACTTTTACTGAAAACTAAAGTGTTGAGTATCTATAAATTATTCCTTTGGTCTTGGTGAAGTATTATTCCTCAACTTAAAGAAAGTGAAAAATGTATGCTAAGAGGACAGCTGGGTGCACTGCCAAGACTACACTGTAAAGCGGCAGAATAGAGCAAGGACTACAGGCTACAGCTACATCCTCATGTCCCTTCTCTATCCCCACATGATCAATGTTCCAGGATTTAACTATTAGTTTGCATTTTTTTCTTCTCAAACTTAGCTCTCCTGATAATGATCAATGCTATAGCATCCTTATGTGAATGAAACAAGAAGCCCAGTGAGATATAAGCAGCTTGACACTTACCACCACCAATTTCCCATCTGTCAATTTTCTTGTTATCGTGCTTTCCTTCCCATCCCATTCTTGATGTTGAACCAATGCGCCATCTGTATAGTTGCAGACGGTCTGAGTTTTTCTGCCATCAGCTGTATTTTCTTCAAACTTCTCTCCCAAGACACAAGAAAACTGTGTTGTTTTCAAAGTGCTTTCAGTTTTTATGGTTAGGTTTTGGCCGTCACAAGTGATGATAAAATCTGGTTTGGCCTTTGCACCCATTTTTCGTAGAGCTAGCCCCACTCCTAGTTCCTTCATGTATTCATCAAAGCCTTTGCTGTCCACCAGGCGCCATCTTCCTATAAGCTGCTGACCTGTGGCCATGGTGGGCGCAGGTGGTGTGAGCAGAGCGGTGCCACCATTTTTATTTATATATTTATTTTTTGAGACAGAGTTTCACTATGTCACCCTGGGTAGAGTGCTGTCACATCACAGCTCACAGCAACCTCTCTTGGGCTTAAGCAATTCTTTTCCTTCTTTTTTTTTTTTTTTTTTTTGGCAGTTCTGGCTGGGGCTGGGTTTGAACCTGCCACCTCCGGCATATGGGGCTGGCACCCTACTCCTTTGAGCCACAGATGGCACCCTATTCTTTTCTTTTTTTGCAGTTCTCTTGCCTCAGCCTCCCAAGTAGCTGGGACTACAGGTGCCCACTACAGCAGATGGCTATTTTTTTGTTGCAGTTGTCAGTATTGTTTAGCTGGCCCGGGCTAGGTTGGAACCCACCAGCCCTGGTATATGTGGCCGGTGCCCTAACAGTTGAGCTATGGGCACAGAGCCAATTATACAATCTTTTAATGTGAAGATATTATTTTCTTTAAGCAATATCATATTAATTTTTAAAGTCCATGCAGTGCTAGCTGAAACCTACAGTGTCCCCAGAGTATCGATGATTCCAGTCCCAGGTTTACGATAACCACCAGAGTGACTCTAGATACCGCATGGCAGCTGTCAGAACCTATGTCTTTTTACCTGTAAAATAGTGGAGTCCGGCTAAGAAGATTTTATGCATCATCTGGTTTGAAGTACTACTACCCTAACCCAGGATCAATTCAAGACAAAATGAAAAATACTTATCATGGTCTCATAAGAAAACATGGGTATTTCAAAATCCTTTGCAATCCCAGTGTTCAGCTGCAATGAGCTAATTGCTAATCATGGCCTCACTCTTGCCAGGCTCTTGGTCTGTGGAGCCCTTCAGTGGTGACAACAAATGGCTAGAACTCTAAACAGAAGGTAAAGAGATGTTGTAGACAGATGAATTCAATTGTACCTTCTTCTTTGACAAATGTGCCTGTATTAAGGTACAAACTCTAGCTTAAATGCAGACACATCTGAAAAGTGATTCTTGGGTTATACTCCATAGCACAGAAATTGCTGTGGCAAATTGATCACAGTATAAATGTTTGTTCTCTCAATAAAGAACACTGCAGTCAACCCAAGTGAATTGTTCACCACGCAGATTGCTCTTACAAAGAAAGATAGTAGTGCAATTCATTGTCTGATGCATCCTTGGAAGTAGGATAGTGTAACTCAGACTGATTTCTGGACACCCACAAAACTTCATTGGACCCAGCAGATGTGCAAAGAAAAAAAAATAAAATCACAAAAAATCAGAACTTTGGCCACACTGGGAGAAAGACTATGAATAACAAAACCTTTCTGTCTTCAATGAGAAGATCTACAAGGAAGAGAGGTTTAAACAAATTATAAATACTATTAACATAGATTCATGTAAGAAATTTCTGAAATGTTTCATATAAAGGGGTGTTCTCCAATCCTAAGTATAAAAAATATTCACTAATCAAAGGGGAAAGCATAAAAACACTAGTAAGTAGTGAAATTATTACAGCTCAATCCCTTAAAGACACAGGGAAAGATTCTTAAATGGCATAAAAATGTAAATAATGTCAAATTTCAGTTTATAAGAAGGCAAAACCTACCCTGCCGACCCTCCACACACACAGCAGAACATTTCAGAAAAGTAGGCTGAATTAGAATCAACTCCAAATGTGAGTCTGTGGCCAAGCTCTTCAAGTAATTCTCCAATACGGGGTTCAATGTCTTCGGCAGACATGGAGCACCAAGTTCAAAAGGCCAAATAACCCAAGTTCAAAAGGCCATTTCTTTGGTCTTATAAATGCTATTTACAATACCATTCCTTAGGTTGTGTTTCTTGTATGTGATGCAACTATTTTTATAAAAGTACAGTGCACAGAGCTTAATCCATAACACAATTTTTCATTTTAACAAATCTCTGTGCAGTGTATTTAAATGAGGGAGGGGAGGAATAAACTGTCTTTTAATGGATTGCGTCTGTAGGGAATGCAAAGCCATCCTTTAAACTGAAGGGTATTCTGCCTACTGGGATGGAAAAATATATCGGGCTGACAGAAACCAAGAGATAAATAGTAGATTTTGTTATGAAGAGAATATTCCAAGTTTATGCTTCTAAACTGGTTCACAGAATGCAGCATTTGCAGGAAAAATAATGTGACATTAAATTCAGCTAGGGTTAGTGTCAAGTCTAGATAGGTAGAAATTTGAGTCAGGCATTCAATAGATCACTAAGGAAGAAAGCACATCACCAAAAAAATTCTATAAAATAAATAAGATTTTTAAAGTATGGTATAATGAGCAGTGCCTGTGACTTAGTGAGTAGGGCACTGGCCCCATGTAATGAGGGTGGCAGGTTCAAATCCGGCCTGGCCAAATTGCAACAAAAAATAGCCAGGCATTGTGGTGGGCATCTGTAGCCCCAGCTACTTGGGAGGCTGAGGCAAGAGAATCGCCAAAGCCCAAGAATGGAGGTTGCTGTGAGCTGTGATGCCATTGCACTCTACAGAGGGCAACAAAGTGACTCTGTCTCTAAAAAACTAAATAAATGAAAATAAATAAAATTAGTACAGTTATTAATATGGTAAAAGTATGTTTTCTACTTTATGTAATTTGTCCATAGAAAGGAAGATAGTTACCATGTATCTAACATTTACTAAGAGACGGGAACTATGTTAAATGGGTAAAGTATTCCATCACTGGATCCTCATACTTTTAGGTAAGTATTACATTACCTCCGATTTAAAGACAAGGAAATAGGAGTTATTTATTTAGTCTCTTGGGTAGTCAGTTAAATACAAAGTTTACATAGTGGGTATGGTGCCACTTCCTAAAGGTCCTGTGCAGACAGCATGGATGAAGTGTCTTGGTCTTCGGGGTTCATGTCTATCAGTGAAGAAGTATTTTGTACAAATTGTTATTGTTTTAAGAGTGTCTGTTGCTTTTATTATTATAATGGTATGTGTGTCATGAACCTGTTAGTAGGATGCATCACAAAAGCAGACACAAAGGTCACCAAAACTAGTCTAGGTGTCTGGAAAATTCTCCCAAAGATAATAATTTTCAGACTCAAAATGACTAAGTCACTTGCCCTAAGTCACAATTTAGCAGTGTGTGGAAAAAAACATCATTTGAATTTGTGTGTCTGATTTCACAGAAGATGGTCTTAGCTGTCACTGATAGTATTTGCTTACTAGGATAGTTATTAAAATACTTTTGACTCGGCACCCATAGCACAGTGGTTATGGTGCCAGCCACATGGACTGAGGCTGGTGGGTTTGAACCCGGCTTGGGTCAGCTAAACAACAATGACAACTGCAACCAGAAAAGAAAAATAAAATAGCCAGACATTGTGGTAGGTACCTGTAGTTTCAGCTATATGGGAGGCTGAGGCAAGAGAATCACTTAAGCCCAAGCGTTTGAGATTGCTGTGAGCTGTGATGCCACAGCACTCTACCGAGGGTGACATAGTGAGACTCTGTCTCAAACTAAATAAATAAATAACTCTGCTACTTACACTAGAGGATGTCTCCCAGATTCACCTACAAAAGGAGGGCCCAGGCAGGACCTCACTGGGAATTTAGACAAACAGAGATGTGATTAAGAGACCATCAAAACCAGACAATTGCTTTTTCAAGCCCATTTGTTTGACATTACGTTGGGCAACCCTAAGCTACGTAATTCAAAAACACCAGTTAATAGCCAGACTCCAGCTGTCCTTCAGTGGGACCAAACGTAGCTTTTGCAGCTGCTCATCACTCACGCGTGACCTCATGGACTTGTTCTGATTTGTCGGGTCTGAACCCACAGTAGACATGGATTCAGGGCTGCTGCTGAGTTTGCTTCTCATCCCTTACTTCCATATCTTGCTGTCCCAAGATGTGGGACAAATTCTGGGGCTCAAATTCTGCTCTGGATGCGTCACCTGGCCCAGTCCCAATAGCTGAGTGACCCAGAGTAAATGTAGGCAAGAAGGGCCACAGACCCTATTTGCAATAATTAAAATGTACATCTCAAACATGTACACCAAATAAGCCAAATCCAATAACATTTCTCTTCAGCCCTACCGTATGTTATCTCCAAACAGAGTTAGAGTTTCTGAGTTTGAACAATGTTTTTATCTCACTACTAAATAAAACCTGTCTAATAAACCTGCACGTGGTACTTCAGTTTAAAGGTATCTCAAACAAAATAATTGAAATCTAGGTTAATTCCAGACAGTAATAAAACCCCAAACAGCTAGAGCCAGGATGAATACTTGAATGTGCCATAAAATCTATGCTGATTCTCAATAGGGGGATCTTTGTCAGCTTTACTCAACCTTGAATTTATTCTTCCAATGAGAAGAGCAAATATAAATTTCACTCACTGTCAGGATCTGAACACAGCAGCAATAGAGGGGAAGATCAGGGTTAAGAAAGAGTGGACAGAGTTAGGCCCACAGAGAGAAACACTTCCAGTAAGGTGTAAATGGCTTTGAGGACTTTGTGATGGCTTTGAGATGACCTAGATAAAGAGAAAGCAGTATTTAAAAACCTCAAGTTCCAGCAAGTTTGTATGCAGAGCATGAGAAATTGCTGCAATAAGAGATAATACTGTCCCAGTTTAACAAAGGCACAAATCAACACGGGGCACTCAACAGAGGATCAACTGTATTTGGATTTAAAAATAAAGTAGAATCAAACCACTACAGAGTGCCCCATAAGCCACAGTGGGCCAATAACTAATAAGGAACATTGTACTAAGGTAGGCCTGTCTCTGTATTATTTGTAAATTGTACAAAATTACATGAGGCATTAAATAAACTAATAAATTATCATTCCAATGTCAACATCTACACGAGTGCAGAGGTACTTCTAATTTATGCTTTTATTTATGACAATTGTTTGCAACTGTGATCTAAAAGGTTGGATTGAGGTTAGTCCAAATAATTATTTTCAATAAAAATGTTCATTCCTGGAGTGTATACGCCGAACGATCACTTCCCTTTAAGAATGTGAAATTAGCCAGGCGTCTTTCTGGCTGGTTTGCTACATGTGACATTAGCATAGCATATTCATATTAACTAATTCATTGAGAAAGTGGCCTTGTCAATAGGATTTGTGTGATATATAAACAACTGCATGCCCACATGAAAGAAAAACACAAATATATTTTAGGGAGGGGGAGAAGGGAGGAGGGAGGCTAATTGGCCAGATCTCATCTGATGCGCACAATGTGAGGCTGTTCAGCTCGCCCCTGGGGCAAGGGCTCAACTCCAACTTGAACTTTACCTTAGAAATGAAAACAATGTAACCTCAACATTTGTACCCTCAAATCAACCTGAAATTTAAATTAATGAATACAAATAGGGTTTGTGTGTATAATAATTTTGAAAAGAAACAGCCACCACAGACAAGGTCCCACTTAGGGAAACCACTGCAAAACTTATAAATAAGTGCTGAAAAGGGTAACGTTCAGTCAATTAAGTGAAGAATCTGGTCTGGGTAGGATGAGTCATTAGTGCTCAGGAAACTACGTCCCCCAGGTAAAAGCACTCTTTTTTTTTTTTTTCAGAAAAGCAATATACAAACCAAGCAAAATAAGCGGAATGAGGGGCTTTGTTTCTGTCATAGTCTTTAAGTTAGAGAATTTACACATTCAAATAAAAAGCATCTTTTTGGCTGGGGCTGGGTTTGAACCCGCCACCTCCGGCATATGGGGCCGGCACCCTAAGCATCAACAGGATGTTAAAAACAACTTCTTACCTACATGTGACTACAGATGATAAAGACTTGCAGTTTATAACTAGTTTGACTATTCTACATTTTGTATTGTGACGGGTGCTAAGTTCAGTTAAATCCTGTCTAATGATTTTGCCAGCGACAATGTGCTACTTAAATGTAATTATTCCACATTATATCTGAATTAATTTCTATGAATATCATTTTTACATAAGAATTCTACAGAGGTAGAAAAATCCATTGGATAGTTGCTTTTGAGACCTATTTTATTAAAATATAATTATTATTAAAGAGAGAAAAGATAGAGTATCACAGGACAGTAAAATTCACCAAAGAATAATTCTCCAGAGAGACAACTGGATCTTTAATTTAGTGAATCCTGATAATTGCTTATCTTTAAAGTTCGAACTTTAATTATGATACTCAAGATAGAAATGAAAAATCTCCCTTAAGTAGTGGCCTAAGGGACAGTCAGTAGCACCTACATTATACAGTCTGAAAACACCTTTGTTTCAAGGAAATATGAATTTAAACAACCCAGTCTTTAAATGGTAAAATAAGATTATTTGTACTGAGTTAATATCTAACAGGACATGGTGGTTAAAAATGTTTACTACCTAAACTACCAGGCGGTAGAAGTAATAAACCATAGCTGTCTAAGCAACTAGTCATTTGTACTTTTTTAAAAATTCTGTATATACTTTCTACTGCTAAAATGGTAGCAATTTAAAGTGAGATTGCAATTGGGGAAAAGATGTCAGGTACAATTTGTGTCATAAACAAAACCCATGTAATTAGAAAGACCCAGAGAGGTATCTTGACAGGTTATTTGCCTGCGTGTTAAGTTGATGGACATGTAGAACTGAAAAGCAGGCATTACATAATTTTTATTGGAACAAAATAAAAAGTTGGACAACATAAACCTAATAAAACATGAGCATCCATATTGCATCATGCCCTGCAGCACAGTCAAGATTCCATGGAATAGTCAGGTGTGACTTCAAAACCTTCACCACCACCAGGGATAAATATGTGTGGTTGTACAAACAATAATTCTCCGCCTCAGGCCTGTTAGCAAGGACTTCTTCCCATTCCATAATTTTGACCCCGTACTTCTGTCTTCACATTTCTGGAATATTTTGTCTACAAAGTATTTTGTGCTGACCCTCAAATCTCAAGCTGCATGGCAGTACAGTGTCCTGACGCATGCATTTGACTGCCTAAGCCGCATTTTCACGTGAACTTAACAAAAGAAACATAAGTACGTGCCCCCAAATCAATTCTCCCTCCCAAACAACTCTACCGTTGCCTCCCAATCAACTCTACTTTCAGAGTTCTGATGTCTACTCCCTACCCACTTTTTTTGTTTTTAATTTCAGTAGAGTTAGCTGGTACAAGCGGTTTTTGTTACAAGAATAAATTGTGATGCTGAAGCCAGGGCTTTCAGTGTACCCATCACCAGAACAGTGTCTATTCCACCCAACAGGTAGGTTTTTGTTTTCTTTTGTTTGTTTGTTTTTGTTATTTTGTGGGACAGAGTCTCTCTATGTTGCCCTGGGTAGAATGCTGTGGCATCACAGCTCACAGCAACCTCAAACTCTTGGGCTTAAGTGATTCTCTTCCCTCTGCTTCCCAGGTAGCTGGGACTACAGGCACCTTCCACAATGCCTGGCTATATGATGTTGTTGGGATTGTAGTTGTTTAGCAGGCCCAGGTCGGGTTTTAACCCACCAGCCCTGGTGCATGTGGCTGGCGTCCTAAACACTGAGCTACGGGTGCTGAGCCCCAACAGGTAGGTTTTTATCCCACCCTCTTTCCTTCTAAGTTTGCAATGTCTACTACATTGCTTTATGACTATAGAACTCTCACTTGTAAGTGAGACCATGTGGTATTTGTTTGAAGAGATATTTCACTTACAATAATGGTCTCTGGTTTTATCAAAGTTGGTGCAAAACTTTATTTCATTCCTTTTTCCAGCTGAGTACTATCCATGGTATATGAAGACCACATTTTCTTTATCCATTCATCAGTTGAGGGGCACTAAGGTTGATTGCACATCTTTGCAATTGTGAATTTTTCTGTGATAAACATTCTGATGTGGGGGGGGCTTTCTAATAAAATGACTTCTATTCCTTTGGGTAAAAACCTAGCAGTAGCATTGCAGGATTGAATGGAAGGTCTACTTTTAGTTCTATGAAGACTCTCCAAACTGTTTTCCCTAGGGGCTGTATTGAGTTTACATTTCCACCAACAGTATATGAGCATTCCGTTTGTACTTACTTATGCATGAATCATCCTTGACTCTTCTCTCCCACTTTTCCTTCACATTTATTCTACTGCAAAATTCTCTTGACTCTTACTTCAACATACACCTTGATTACATTGTCTTCATTCCATTGACACTGCTGCAATCCTTGTCCTCTCCAGGGGTGACGTAGCTTTCCTGCGTCCTTGTCATTCTCCACAATGAAGCCAGAGCACTGTCTTTAAAATAAATATTGTAATCCTAGCACTCTCAGAGGCCGAGGCAGGTGGATTGCTTGAGCTCACAAATTTGAGCCAGAGTAAGACCCTGTCTCTAAAATACTAGCCGGGCGTGGTGGTGAGCACCTGTAGCCACAGCTACCCCAGAGGCTGAGGCAAGAGAATCACTGAGCCCAAGAGTTTGAGGCTGCTGTGAGCTATGACACCATGGCCCTCTACTCAGGGCAACTGAGTGAGACTCTGTCGCAAAAAAAAAAAAAAAAAAAAAAAAACTTCATATGTGCTTGAAAATTTATATTGCTTCTCATTGATCTTCAGTGAAATTCAGGAGATAACAAGCCATGGCTCTCAGAGAGTCACAGTGGGCCTGATATGGTGACAAACAGAATCAAAGACACCCAGCCATTCTCTTATTATTCTCTCTCCTCTGTTTCACACCCACTTTATCTTCCATCCTCTAGCCCTGTGGGACAGGAGCCATCGCAGACCCTCCAGCAGACCCCTGGCTGTGTACCTGCTGAGGACACATTGTAGAGGAATGGACACCATGCTTGCAAATGACAGTTACTGATTCTTATCACATTAAAAGGAAATGCTGAGAACAGGACGGTCTCCTGGCAAGCCTAGAGAGCTTTCCTGACTTGGGGGCAATCCCCAAGTAACTCTGTGTTCCAGAATGAGATAAGATCGGTCACTCCCTAGTAAGCACATGTTAAACATTGATGCTTAGTAGTTCTTCATGAGGGTTGTGGGGAAAGAACACGTGAGGAGAGCACGTGGCAATCCTTACCCAGACAGCCCTCATATGTAATTATCTGACCTCTCCACACCTGTTTATGTCAATTACCTTAACTCTCCACACCTGTTGTGTATAACCTTAATAAATAGCCCTTGCAGAGGGGGCTCGGGGCTACCCTGCAACTAAGTTTAGCCTGCCTCCCGCAAGCTTGTACTTCTAATCCGTGTCACACCTGATTCCTTCCTGCGGCAACCAAGACCAGGGCCACAGGGGTCATGACAACACATCTGCACAGAGGGGACCGTTTCCCTCAGACTTCTCTGTCATCTTTCCTTTTGGTTCCATCTGCGATGGCTAAATCTTCTTGACTTGTTAGATTTTCTCGTTAGTCAACTTTCAAAAGCCAAAGTAAAGGGTAAATCTTGAAAATGGCAAGGAAAAATGAGATCTTACAAACAGCGGAACAATGAACAACTTTTAGCTTACTTTTTATAATAAGCCATGGGGGATAGAGTCGAACAATAACTGTAAAGAATGAAAGGAAAAAAAAAAAAAAACCTTCTCAGAATTCTGTATCCAGTGAAAAGGGAAAAATATATAAATTTTCAAGATAAAAATACCCTGAAAGTATTGTTTGTCAGTAGATCTGCTTTTTAGACACGATAAATGAAGTTCTTTATGCAGCATAGAAATGACAACAGACAGAAACTCACATTGACACAATGGAATGAAGAATGTTAGAAATGATAAAGGCAAATAAAAGCAAGGAAATAGTTTTCTTTTTTTCTTCCTCTTCATTTCTGTATAAATCTTAAAAGTTTCAAGCAAAAATTAGTGCAAAAAATTGCGTTTTTATGGGATTTAGAATCTATAGTATGCAGATGCAATACACACAAAAATTATAACATGAAATATTAGGGAGGGATATGAACCCATCGGGTTGTGAAGTTTTTATACTTTATATAAAATGAAGCAATATTAACAAGAATTAGACTGTAAAAAGTTAAAGGCATGTTTCATTCCGTAGAGCAACCATTAAAAACACACATGTGCCTACATACAGAAGTGTAGCTAAAATGTCAATAGAAAAATTAAAATAGAATTCTAAAAATATTCAAGCAATCTGATAAAAGTCAGGAAAGGAGAAACTGAGAGCAGAACTCAGAGGAGGTCAGTAGACGCTAAATAATGAAATGGTGGACTTACTGGCAAGTATATGAAAACTTACATGTTAACAGCTGAAAGACAGACCCTGCTGTAATAGATTCATAAACTAGCCCCAACTATAAGATGTCCATAAGAGTCATGCTTTAAATGTAAAGAGCGGAAAGGAAATTAAAAACATAAAATTTATCCATCATTCAAAGAGCAAACAGGGGAAACTTACAGTGGCTAAATTTATTTATTTACTTATTTATTTATTTATGTTTTACCTATACATGTGTTTATTAGGTTTCCACTTTTTCCCTTCACAGAATTAAAAAGGCCGTAAAGAATGAATGAAGATAAATACATTCAGACAAGATATCAGACAATTGCTGCATCGAAATATTAAGCAATAATAATAATACAAAGAAAGTAACATTCACATTGTCAGATAAGAGTATGTCTGTTATAGAATGCATCCATCATGCAAACAGCAAATGGGGAAACCAGCAGTGGCTAAATTTATACCTGTTATTGTCACCAGCAGAAACAGATGAATTTCATTCAAAATTTGGTTGAGATGTCAAGACAATGTCACATGTGCGCATACACCAAAAGTAGGTGGAAAGATCTATTCTTACATAACCGATGTCTCGGGAGAGCAGGGCAGATCTCTAAGGCATGTTCAGAGTCATTGGCCATTTTCCGGTAGTTACCAGGCAGGGCTGGGTGAGAGCTGCGGTGCTCAGGCAGTAACTTGCGGCGTTGGAGTCTCCCACCTGCATCAAGGAAGGGAGCAGAGAGGGAGAGAAATGAAAATGAATTATCTGAATTCCCACCTTAGAAAAGTAGACAACGAAGATCAAACTACAAAAGTAAGTTGAAAGAGGGACAAAATAAAGATGAGTGTAAGGCAATGAAGTAGAAAAACAGTAGAGAAAATCTGTGCTGTGAAAATATTCATATCACTAAAATTGAAAATTGAGCAGGGAAGGCTTTGTGACTCATTTTATGAGGTCCCTAGTACATGATACCAAAACTAGTCAAAAATGTCTTAAGAAAATGATTTGATTATTCCTTATGGATACATTTACAAAAATATAAAACAAAATTTTAGAAATTGAAAGCAACTTGTAAAAAAACAACAAACAGTATTTCATGACCACTTCTCGGGTTTCCTCAAAAGATAGAACCAATAGGAGAAAGATACAGGTATAGACATGAGAGATTTATGAGGGGAATTTGCTCTCATGGTTAGGGAAGGAGATAAGTAATTAACAGACTGTCTGCAAGCTGGAGAGACAGGGAAGCCAGTAGCTCGCTCCGTTCAAGTCTGAAGACCTCAGAGCTAGGCAGGCCGAGCGTATAACTTCCAGTCCCCCCTTTCCTTCCCTGATGTTCAAGGGAAGGAAAAGGAAAGTGTCCCAGATCCCGAGCAGAGACAAAGTGAATCTGCCTCTCCTCTGTGACTTTGCTCTAGCTGAGCTCTCAGTTAATGGAATGGCACCTGCCCACATGGAAAGTGCATTTGCCCTGTTTCCTTCCTACACTGATCCCGGTACCACTCTCTTTCAGAAAACACCCTACCAAACATGCCCAGAAATACTGTTGCCAGCCAACTGGGTATCTCTTAATCTAGTCAAGTTGACACCTGAAATTAATCACCATCCAATGTGAGATTTGCTTTGGAAATAAAGGCTTTTTAACATTTAAAATAAATCAATGTTATGCATGATTTTAATGGAATAGTGGAAGAATAATTTAAACATTACAACAAATACAAAAAAGCACTTAACAAAATTCAACTTCCGTTCACGCTAAAACCTCTTAGTAAACTAGAAATACAGGAGAATGGGGAATTGTATGTGTCAGCTTTATTGAGACACAGTGCCCAGATATTTGGTCAAAAATTATTCAGCATGTTTCTGCGAGGGTGTTTCTTAAACCTGATTGAAGTTATATATGATAAAAAGTACAATGAGCATCATACCCTCTAAACTAAAAAGCTTGTTCCTTTCTATTTAAGACCAGATCAAGGCAAGAACATCTACTTTTAAAACTTCTATTTAAAATTGTACTGAAGGACATAACAACTACAGGAAGGCAAGAAAAATAAATAAAAGCTGTAAAGATCTGGAAGGAAATAAGTTTAGATTACAGTGACATGCTCAAATATATAGAAAAATATGTACTAAAATAAATATTTTGTTAAAAATATTATAATTGAAAAATAAATTTGACAAGATCATAGAATATAAAATCATAGAATATAAATAAATAAATAAAATTTTATAAATTTTATAAATTTATAAAAAATACTTTTGACAAGATCATAGAATATAAAATCAACATAAACATAATTTGTATCTCTGTACATCAGCAATGAACAATCAGAAAATAAAATTGTAAATATTCCTTTTACAGTAGCATCAAAAAACTTAGAAAACAACAGTTGGAAAATGCAAGATAAATACAATGAAAGCTTTTAAAAACTTACATGTGTTAGAAGATTCAATATTATTTAAATGGCATTTCTCCCAAACTGAGTTATGGATCTAATGAAATTCCAATCAAAATACTAGCAGAAGTTTATTTTGAAAGAAATAGGAGGGCAGGGCACAGTGCCTCACACTCCTAAGTACTTTTGGGGCCAAAGTGGTAAGATCGCTTGAATCTTGCATTTTCTGATTGCTCCCTTTGGGAGACAATGCAATGACACCAGCTCGTAGTCCACCTTTCAAAGCAATTTTGGAAATCTTTTTTGGAATGACCATCAGAATTGTGATGATACAAGTCTGACAATTAAGTTTGCAAACTCACCCTTCAAAAGTGCTTTGAATGGTAGACAGGATACTAGTGTTGGTGCATCGCTTCCCAAGAGGAGTACTCCAAAGGTGACTGTACTGACGTTTAACAATGAGGTATGTGGCACGTTTTCCAGAATCAGCTAATTACTTAGCTGTGAGATCTCAGAGGTGTTTCTGGTTTGGAGGCTTTTGAACTCAGAGTGAAGCTTATACCTCTGGATTTCCTGCTTTTCCAGCTTGTAGATGCCAAATTACAGGGCTTCTCAGCCTCTATAACCATGCCAGCCAATTCCTGGAATCAATGTCTTCTTCTATCATCTTTCTATCCATCCCATTCATTCTGTTTCTCTGGAGAACCTTGATTAATAAATACATTCTAGGGAAGTCATTCTTTGGTCTATTAAGGCCTCAGACTAATTGGATGGGTCCCCATCACAGTAGAGAGGATAATCTGCTTACTCAAAGTCCACTCATTTAAAAGTGAATCTTATCCAAAAAACACCTTCACAGGAACATCCCGAATAATGTTTGACCAAATATCTGGGCACTGTGTCTCAATAAATTTGACACAAACAATTCCCCATTGCCTTCTTCAAATGACATATTTCACTTTTCTAAAAGCAAGCTTAATTTGGGAGAAAGTCTTTGTGAAACATAAATATGACAATGGGCTTGTACACGAACACACACAGAACTCTTCAGAAGGCATAGTAAGACTGTGAGCCACCAATGGAACACATACATATGGCTATTAAACACATTAACAGATGCCCTAAAACATCTGTCATAGGGAAATACACTTTGAAACCACCCACTCAAATAAAGCTGAAAAGATGGGATTACCACGGGTTGCCAAGAATGTGGAGCAAATAGAAATATCTAGCAATGTCACTGGGAATGTCACATGGTACAGTCACTTTGAAAAATACTGTTAGCATACTAAAAAAATTAAATGTAATATAATAATTATATAATATAACATATTAATATAATTTAATAATCATTTATATATTTATATTCATCCAGAAATATAAATATTTATATCTATTATACATAAACATATGTCTTTATATGTAATATATAGATCATATATATGATAAATACATACAAATATTAAGAATGTATAAGTATATAAATATTATATTAAATGCATATTATATATATTTAATATATATGTTATATGAATATATATATTATATTTAATGGATAACTATATATTATACATATAATATATTATATATATTATAAATATATATAGTTAATAGATAACTATATATTATATATAAATATATATTTTAAATGTATATAAATGTATATAATATATATTTTATATTATATATAATATATTATATTATATTTTATATATAATATATTATAATATATTTTATATTATATATATAATATATATATATAATTTATATATAAATTATATAAATGTATATAATATATATTTATTCATTAACTATAATATATATGTATAATATGCATTTAATGTAGTATATTATATATAAATATATATAATATATACTCAATGTAATATAATATGTAATATATAAATTTTAAATATTAATATGTATTATATAAATATGAAAATATTACATGATATATAAATATATATTTACATATGTATTTATATATTATATAACTATATATTTACATATTATATATGAAATTTAAATATAGAAATATATATTTATAGATATAAGTATATTATACATAATATATACAATATATTTTATATATATACTCATATATATTTATATATATAAATATATTTATCATTCAATCGCGCAAACCCATTCATGGCATTGCACAATACAACACCCACCATCCACATGTGACTATTTATACTTAAATTTAAATTAATTAAAATTAAGTAAAATAAAACATTAAGATTCTCAGTCACATTATTTCAAACACTAAATAGTCAAATGTGCTAGAGGCTATGCTATTGTACGGTGTGGATACAGGAATATTTCCATTGTATCAGCACATTTTACTATCCAGTGCTTCACTGGAGATAATACTTAAGAAAGTCATGAAAACATATGGATACAAACAATTCTGCATTTGTGCTCCTAGCAGAATTTTTCATAATAGTGCAAACTGGAAGCATCTCAATTGCTCCTCAACCATTAAATGGGTAAGCAAATCCTGGTATATTCATACCATGAATTACTGCTTAACCATACAGATGAACCAAATAGTAATAGAAACAACAGAGATAGATCTAATCAAGATTACATGAAGAGGTAGAAGTAAATACAAAAGGCTTCCTGTGGTGTGAACCTATTTCTATGAACTTGTTGAAAATATAAAGTTACAGTGACAGAAAGCCAATCGGCCTTTGCTTGTCGCTAGGAGTTGGGAAAGAGTTGACTACAAAAAGTTATGAGGAAACTTTTCAGAGTGACAGAACTTTTCTGTATCTTGATTTTGTCAAAATCAAGACTTCCCGCAATTATGAAACTGTACATCTAAAAGCAGTGAATTTGGTCATGTGTGATCAACACCACCATAGAACTAAAACAAGCACACACACGCATGCAGACAAGCACGTTCCTAGCAGACCACTGCACACTCCTCGTTTACCCCACGTTTGCACTTACGAAGGCAGCAGCCACACACAAGATGTCGCAAAAATAACTCTGCAAAGCAGTGAGGATTATTATTATTATTGTTTTTTTAATAAATGTTCTCAATGAGATATCCTTTGGGAGAATTAAATCTTGACTTAAACACCCATTAAACATCCATCAAAGTTCATTCCAAATTTGTTGCAGATTTAAGTAAGAAAGGCCAAATAAGAACATTTTAGAAGAAAACATAGAAAAATATCTTCAAGATTTTGGAGGAGGCAAAAGTTTCTTAAGTAGGAAATGAAAGTAAATAATCATAAGTAGTTTAAAAAACCTTGAAGAATCAGAAAGTATTATATTGATAATTAAGGACCTCCATTAATAGAGATAAGCCATACCATAGAATGGGAGAAGATATTTACAGTATCTGACAATGGACTCATACCTGCAACCAATATATGAAAGATTTCTATAAGCCAATAAAAAATCAAAATGGGCGAAAGTCTTGTTCAGGCAATTCATACCAGGATATTCAATGGTAAAATATACATATATTATATATATATATATATAATATATATATATATACACACACACATAGATATACACATATATTCATGTGTATATACATATGTACATGTGTATATATGTACATGTATTATATGTGTGTAATATATGTGCATTATATATACAACATATAATGTATGTATTATATAAATACAATATATAATGTATATATTATATACATTAATATAATGTATAACGTATATGTTATATACATTATATATATATTTTGCCATTTGAATGTACTGGTATGAATTGCCTGTATAAGACTTTTGCCCATTTTGATATTTTTATTGGCTTATGTATACACACACACACACACACACACACACACACATATGTATATATTTATTGTGAAAATGTTTCTTAATCTCATTAGGAAAATATAAAGACCATAATGTTATAAAATTATATTCTCATCAGCATGGATTAACCAACAGAAAAGAAGAAAAAATATATAGCAAGTTTAGGTGATAAAGTAGTATAATCATAAGCCTCATAAGTCACTAATAGAGTGTGTATTGATACATTCACTTTGTTACACTATTTGGCAATGGCTAGTTAAGTTTAATATATATAATCCCTACAGTCCAGCAATTCCACCTCTAGATACACATATATTCAACAGAAATAAATTCTCATTTACCAGAAAACATGAACGAAAAATTCTCACATAAGTCCTATTTGCAAAGACAAAAGGCTAGAACTTAAACAAACCTTTCTTAACAGATTAGTGAAAATATATTTTGTACTATGATCAAATAACGACTTTCTACCAAACAAAGAGAATGAACAACCTAAATGATATGTCTTGAAAAGGATAAATACCTTAAGCATAACTGAGTGAAAGAAGACAAAAGGGGAACAATGTGTAATTCCATTCATAAAAATTTTAAAAACAGGCAAAACTATTCTGGGCTGCGAGAGATTGAGAGAATAGTTGATCTTGGTGGGGACAGTCATAAGCCAGGGACATAAGGATAGTTTCATGTTCTGTTTTCTTTATCTGAAAGCTGGTTATAAAGATGAAGGTAAAATTGTAAAAATTCATTAAGTTATAGTACACTTTTTATATATTTATTATATTTTGAGGAACGTTGTATTTAAAGAAAAAAATCAAGAAAAATACAAAGGGTCTGGTTATGAAAGGCATGGCGTCAAAAGGCTGGAGATAAGATAGAATGCAGGAATTTTATACACATCTTATACATTTTAAGATCTAAGAACATTATTTTGCTTTGATTTTGGTTAAGTTAGGCCTGGAAACTAAAAGAAATCTGGATCGATCGTCTCACTGCCCACGGATTAAACAACGATGTTTACCCTTGGCATCAGGTGATTGATTTACAAACGGATATGGTACAGAAACCGCTGTCCCTCAGCAGCCCACGTCGTCATATGTGATACACACAAACATCTGCTTATTTGTTTATTGTGCTCAAGGTATTTCCACTTCCTTACCGTGTTTTCTCCAAATTGGAGTTTCCTTTCTGTAAGAGGTTGGAGAAGAGGCCTGAAGCTACACTGCTTGCAATTATTCAGAAAGAGATTAAAACACCCTATACAGTAAAGAAAGAAAAGAAAAACAATCTGCCTCTAATTAAGTCATCCGTTTGATGTTATTTAGAAAAGACTCAGAATTAAATTCATGAAAAGTTAACCAGGATCATTGCCAATGAGATAAAAAATATAATGAGCTCATATTAACATAATACAGTGATTCCTATAAATGGGACAAAACCAAATGGATTCCCTTCTATGAAATTGAGGCTTAAAATTTTCAGCACAAAGGGAAATCACATAATTTTTATTATATACTTTAAAGTTGATGAATAGGAGAAACAAACTATGAAAATGTAAGCAATCCATAGTAAAAATCAAACCTTGATGCTACTGTATTTTTAACAAAGCAAAATATCTTCTAATTCATATATGAATTATAGGTGCCTGGGGCTAAAGGAAAATTTGCCAAGAAAACATTTTTAAACATGCCTTGCTGTCCATTATCTGCACAAGCCTAGTTCTCAGTTTATTTCTAACCATGCTTTCTATTAAATCATGTAAACATTTGCTGAACAATACAAAGTTTAATGTGAACACGTGCCAAGCACTTTAAATTCCTACACTAATGTCTTTGGCAAATTGCTCAGATAAGTCCCTTCACCTCGACCAGTCACTATCCAAAATCTCAAAGGCTCTTTAGATAACAGAAACAATAAGTATACTCTTAACAGGAAGATTTCCTCCACCAAAAGTTTTTCTCCATTAAAATATTATCATTTATACCCTTGGAAATTAAATTTTAAGTCTGTTGAAAGTGAACTTCAGTTAAACAAAGAGATGGTGGAAGATTACTCCTGGGTTATTGAGGGAAAAATGAAAAGCAAATTGGGGCCAAGCACAGTGGTTGCCAGGCTCACCTATAACCCTAGCACTCCGGGAAGCCAAGGCAGGAGGATTGCTTAAGACCAGGAGTTTGAATCCAGTCTGAGCCAAGAATAAGACCCTTTCTCAATAGAAAAATTATCCAGCCTGTAGCTGGATAATTGGCATGCCTGTAGCTACTGAGAAGGCTAAGAAAAGCAGATCACCTGAGCCCAGGAGTTAGAAGGTGCAGTGAGCTATGATGACAGCACCGCACTCTACCCAGGGTGACAGAGTGAGATCTTGTCTTTAAAAACAGAAAGAAAGAAAAGAAAATAATAAAAATCAGAGAGACTTTCAAGGAGTACATACAAGAGTTTTAGAATGTTTATCCTACTTTCTCTATAGCAGTCATAGAATTTTAGAGACCTTAAAAGTCAAGTTAAGCCCTCCTGCCAGCAGTTCAACCTCCTCAATTTCAAAAAGGTGGGGAAAGGGCCTCCTAGTAGATTTAAATCAGTTTCTCAATGTCCTGTGGTAAGTCAGTGGCCCTGGACCCCAGTCTAACCTACTAATAGTCAGATCACTTCTCATTTATTCCTCTGCTGCACCTCTCATCAGGGTGCTCCCTGCAGTCCCGAGATACCGCAGCTTTCTACACCACACTGGTCGTGTGCTGCTACAAGAAAATGAATGTAATTTATCCCAAACTCCCAGAGCCCTGGATCAAACCTTAAAGCAATAAAATTCAGCTTATTTGCCCCAGCTTCTCTTCGGGACATTAACTAGAAGCCCTCTGTGTCTTTTCACTGTGATTCTAGGAGGTCAGGTTCACTGTGATTCTGGGAGGTCAGGTTCACTGCGATTCTGGAGGTCAGGTTCACTGCGATTCTGGAGGTCAGGTTCATTGCGATTCTGGAGGTCAGATTCACTGTGATTCTGGGAGGTCAGGTTCACTGCGATTCTGGAGGTCAGGTTCACTGCAATTCTGGAGGTCAGGTTCACTGTGATTCTGGGAGGTCAGGTTCACTGTGATTCTGGAGGTCAGGCTCACTGTGATTTGGGAGGTCAGGTTCACTGTGATTCTGGACATCAGGTTCACTGTGATTCTGGAGGTCAGGGTCACCGTGATTCTGGGAGGTCAAGTTCACTGTGATTCTGGGAGGTCAGGTTCACTGTGATTCTGGATGTCAGGTTCACTGTGATTCTGGAGGTCAGGTTCACTGTGATTCTGAAGGTCAGGTTCACTGTGATTCTGGAGGTCAGGTTCACTGCGATTCTGGGAGGTCAGGTTCACTGTGATTCTGGAGGTCAGGTTCACTGTGATTCTAGAGGTCAGCTTCACTGCGATTCTGGGAGGTCAGGTTCACTGTGATTCTGGAGGTCAGGTTCACTGTGATTCTGGAGGTCAGGTTCACTGTGGTTCTGGAGGTCAGGTTCACTGTGATTCTGGAGGTCAGGTTCACTGCAATTCTGGAGGTCAGGTTCACTGCGATTCTGGAGGTCAGGTTCACTGCGATTCTGGAGGTCAGGTTCACTGCAATTCTGGAAGTCAGGTTCACTGCGATTCTGGAGGTCAGGTTCACTGTGATTCTGGAGGTCAGATTCCTTTCTTGTAAATAATTCTCCTCAATGCCAGAGCTCTGTGTGTGTGCGTGTGAGCCCACTCTGCTGTGCCTTCAGTGGTGTATCTGTGAGTGCCTGGGGAATCTCTGTTGTAGGCCCTAAGCAGCAGGCCTACCCTAACTTGAGCAAGAAGGCCGACAGACGTGCAGAGGTTAACTGAAAACGTTTGAGTTTAGGCTGATCAAAGAAGAAAGCAGCCCACAGGATGGAGAATTGCATTTGAAATCTGCTCTTGTCTTGCCGGGAGTGACTGAGCATGGGGACCAGCCGCCTGGCTTCCTTTCTTCCCTGATAAATGAGGTTCCATAGTAACATTTGAGAGCAGAATGGGGAGGAGTGAAGAAGAAAGCTCCCTTAACAGACCTCCCAGTTATCAAAGATCGAGGGAAGCTGGTGTTCATAGTGAAACTCCAGCGTTCATTCCATTCTGAGAGGAACACAAAGGGGGAATACAAAGGTGCCGTCTCCGCCCCGTCTTCCCTCCTGAGCAGTAGCAGGCCCCCTCCAGACCTCCCCAGCACTAAACCTCTAAACTCGTAAATTCTCAGTCTTCCTGCCACCCATGTTTCTTCCTCTACCCACCTTTCACGGGTAGATACTGCTTGTTTTATAAAGACCAATATGACTGTAAATCACAGGGCAATCTCCTCAGCATGGCAGCCAGAGCCAACTAGTCACAACTTCCTTCTCTGAGCCTCCTACCCTAAGCCCACCCCATGGAAACGTATTTTTAATTATTTTACAAGTACAGCACACACTTTCATATCAATCTTCCTTTCCTAGTACTGTGTCCTCATGGTAGTAGCCCTTCTCTAACTTTTTAACTTTTTTTTTTTTTTTTTGAGACAGAGCCTCAAGTTATTACCCTGGGTAGAGTGCCGTGACATCGCAGCTCACAGCAACCTCAAACTCCTGGGCTTAAGGGACTCTCTTGCTTCAGCCTCCTGAGTAGCAACACCCATCTATTTTTTGGTTGTAGTTGTCATTGTTTGGCAGGCCGGGGCCAGATTTGAACCTGCCAGCTCTGGTATATGTGGCTGGTACCTTCACTGCTTGAGCTACAGGCACCACCCTAACTTTTTCGCATTTAAATTTTATTTTCCTTATGGAGCTTTCATGTATGTGCCTAGTTCAAATACTTTTAATTTCTATTTTCATGAGCACTATATGCCTCTTCTATCATTTCAAAGCCTACCCTAGGTAAGTTGTGTCTTTTCACTTCCCATGTGTTTTCTTTGAGCTCCTGAATCTTATTCATCTTTATGCTTGGTCAGTACCCTGGGCAATGCTTTCCATGAGAACACACACGTACAAGGGCACACACACTATAGCAGCTGAAATATTAAATTACAAAGTAAATAAGTAATAGCCACATCTGACTATGTGAACATAGAAGTACTTTATGCTAAGAAATCAGATATCTTTTTTTCCCCCAGAAATAAGGTAGCATTATCAGTGAGTGCTTCATTAGGAAAACATACATTACACCAGGTATTTCAAGAAGGAAGCTGGTTTGTGTGGATAATTAGCAGCTCTGAAAACAACTTGGAGACCAATGTCAGGAAACATGCTACTGATGATATGAAACTAATTTATAGCTTTCATATGAAGGCTATAACCCAATTATAGCACAAGAAAAAGGGGAAAGGGGCAAGGAAGGGGAGTGGAGAGGGGAGGATGGGTGGAGGGAGGGTGATTGGTTGGACCACACCTATGGTGCATCTTAGAAGGGTACAGTTGAAACTCACTGAATGCAGAATATAAAGGCATTAACACAGTAACTAAGAAAACGCCATGCATGCTATGTTAACCGGTTTGATGAAAATATTTCAGATTGTATATGAAACCAGCACATTGTACCCCATGAGTGCATTAATATACACAGTTAAGATTTAATAAAAAATTTTTTTTAAAAAAAGGAAAGAAATTCAGGGATTTTTCAGCTATCTGCTGCCCTGCCTGAATCAGTGATCCCCAGAGGGGACATTCAGAATCATTGGAAATATCTCATGGCTTTGAAGTCCAAGGACTCTTGCCTGAATCTGCCAAGGAGTAACAATGGCTTCTGTTTGTCGTCTGCCCCCCAGATTTCAGACAATTGTCCCCAACTGATGCCTCTAAGTGCTGACAGAGGTTCTGAGAATGGTAGTTACTGGATGCTAGGACCTATTACATACAACAAAACAGAGAAAAGGAAAAAGATGCCTGAATATTTAATGACTAAAGGGCACACAAAGGCCCAGAGATCACTCTAGTCAGGACCATTTTTCTGAGTTTCAACTGAATTAGACATAGATACACACGGTTAAGTGAGAGAATTACATGTCAAATTCATAAAGCAAGGAGCTCCTAGACCTTTCAGCCAGTTGAGCTGAGTGGGTTGACCTGGATGGCACAGTCCAGTTATTCAGCTGAAGGGAACCCAAGTAAAGATTCAAAAATAATGATGCATTTCCTAAAGTGTTCCTTACTGCAAATTCTAATTATTTGTGACACCATTTTACAATAAGAGGGGAGGGCCTAATGGATAGGAAGAAGCAAAAAATCTTTAAAAATTCCATTACATCATGTGAATGAAAGAAAAAATATTTTATCATAACAGCGATCTCTGAAAATTGACAGGATGAAAGAGTTGCCAAATTAGTAGTAAAAACTAGTTCTTCAATCTAGAAAAAAAATAGAGCCCCTGACATGAATTATACCAGAAAGCAACTGGGCGGTGCCTGTGGCTCAAGGAGTAGGGCACTGGCCCCATTGACCTGGAGGTGGTGGGTTCAAAACCGGCCCTGGCCAAAGAAAACTGCAAAAACAAAGAAAGAAAGAAAGCTACCAATGTCCTATAAATGGTTACTAGAATATCAACATTTCCCATGTTTCTTTCTTTCAAATAATCACATTTATTTATTCTTAAGAAATATAATTTCTAGACTATTACAGTTCAATTCTTACTTTTACTTGGCTTTTTTCCCCTCTATTTAATACTTAATTGCATGTAAGCATGTCTTAGGAAGAAATAAAAACAAAAAATGAGGGCGGCGCCTGTGGCTCAAAGGAGTAGGACGCTGGCCCCATATACCAGAGGTGGCAGGTTCAAACCCAGCCCTGGCCAAAAAAAAACCCAAAGAGAAACAAAAAATGAGAATAACATGAAGTTCACAGCTGTAAAGTTGGAGGTGAGTAATATTTGAAACGGATATATATATATAGTCAACAGATATAATAGTGCATTTTTTAAAGAAATTATCCTGTTGCCAAATAAAATGGGGGCGGTCGGGACGTAGGGGAGAGAAAAAGTAAAAAATAAGCCTGGGGTACAAGTCTAAAGCATTTGGAGATGTTTGGGTAGCGTCCCTGACATTTGGCCAGCTGTATAACCTGCCCGTGCCTCCGTTTTGTTTGCTTGTTTTTAGCCCATAACAGTAATGTGTAAACTAAGTTACTATAGGGTTAAAAAGATAATATCTCTTCTTTTTTGTTGTTGTTGTTGTTTTCAAATATTTATTAACATTTTCTGATAATTATCTCATTTAATAAATTGTACATTTTCCGTGAAATTTTATTGCCACATGGGGCATAAAATATTCAGTATACCTGCTCTCATACAACAAAATGTTAAATAATATTAACAAAAAATACCCGGGCTCGGAACCTGTTCTTTAATGGTTAGGGCAATGGCCACATACACAGTGGGTGGTGGGTTCGAACCTGGCCTAGGCATTCTAAACAACAATGACAACTACAACCACAACAACAACAAAAATAGCCCAGTGTTGTGGCAGGCACCTGTTGTCCCAGCTACTTGGGAGCCTGAGGTAAGAGAATCCCTTAAGCCCAAGAGTTTGAGGTTGCTGTGAGCCGTGATTCCACTCTACTGAGCAGGGGTCCTCAAACTTTTTAAATAGGGGGCCAGTTAAGTGTCCTCAGACCATTGGCGGGCCAAACTATAGTTGTTTTTTTTTTTTTTTTTTTGAGGCAGAGCCTCAAGCTGTCACCCTGGGTAGAGTGCCGTGGCATCACAGCTCACAGCAACCTCCAATTCCTGGGCTCAAGCGAGTCTCTTGCCTTCACCTCCCAAGAAGCTGGGACTATAGGCGCCCACCACAACACCCGGCCATTTTTTGGTTGCAGCCATCATTGTTGTTTGGCAGGCCCGGGCTGGATTCGAACCTGCCAGCTCAGGTGTACGTGGCTGGCGCCTTAGCCCGTTGAACCACAGGCGCAGAGCCCGGACTATAGTTTAAAAACAAAAACTATGAACAAATTCCTAAGCACACTGCACATATCTTATTTTGAAGTAAAAAACAAAATGGGAACAAATACAATATTTAAAATGAAGAACAAATAAAGTTAAATCAACAAACTTACCAGTATTTCAATGGGAACTATGGGCTTGCTTTTGGCTAATGAGATGGTCAATGTCC
>CAUYRH010150494.1:0-23686 GCA_963574655.1 Perodicticus potto | reverse complement strand
TAGGAATTTGTAAACTTAACTTCCTGGAACTTGGAAATTTCCACTTCTGTGAAATCCTGTAATTCTGTGGGGGCTGGAATAGCATCTCCCGCTTGATTCAAACTGGCCAATAAGAAGGGTACCTGTGGGGTGGAACTTTTTAACTGTCAATAAAAAGAGACCAAGCCAGTCCGGGAGCATGGCCACTTGGAATTCTTCTATGCTGTAAGCTCCCAGCTGGTGAATAAAGCCCTTCCTCTTATAAACATGGCATTTGGGTGCTCTTTCTTTCCCTTGGGCCTTGTCTTCCTGCAACACTTTGAGCTAAATAGCTAGAAATTGAAGGTACTCACCTCTTTAGAGTACTTAAGTGACGTGACCCCCCATTCAAATTGACCCCAGTGAACTCCCATAAAGTAAGGAAAGTTAAAAATTAGAAATGGGAAATTGAAGTAATGAGCAACAGGAAGCCGGCCGCCTCACTGGCGCTATTGTAACTGGCTGATCCAGTGTCCAATTTAAAATTGTTCTGTCTTTCCCCTTGTATAATTGTTCTGTTTTCCTTCTTGTATAAACTGCTGTGTAACAAGTGCTGTAAACAAGGGACACTTGCTCCCTTGTCAAAATGCATGTAACCCCTGATAGTATAGATAATTTACCCTATATAAACCCTTCCCTCTTCACAGTACTGTTCCCTCTGTATCCACATAGAGGGGCAGTGGGTTAGCCAACCTAATGAAGACTCCTAAATTGGCATCAATTAATTGGCGTTCCTGGTGGTCTTTTACTCTCACACTTGTAACAGTACCTTGGGCTATAAAGATAATCGGTTTGCTTAATGAGAACCCTCATAAACAAGGTTTAAGTTAGTCGTTTTGTTTCAATAAGAGATAAATAAAATCTTTTAAGTTACCCTCAATTATAGTTCTAAAAAATGGCTTTTACTCTACAAAAATACCTGTCAGAGAATGTCATATTGATGTAAGATTTTTACCTTATGGAGTTAAGGACTGGAGATAATGTATCCATATAAATCACTTGGTGAATGTTAGGTGCTCATTCAATAGTAGCTATTATGTACAAGCTTAAGTGGATAGCAAACCACATCTTTAGGAAATAGTTTCTACTAAAATAAACAGGAAGCTTGGCCCCTGTAGCTCAAGTGACTAAGGCACCAGCCGTATACACCAGAGCTGGCAAGTTCGAATCCAGCCCCGGCCTGCCAAACAACAATGACAACTACAACCAAAAAAAAAAGCAAGGTGTTGTGGCAGGTGCCTGTAGTCCCAGCTACTTGGGAGGCTGAGGCAAGAGAATTGCTTAAGCCCAGGAGTTGTAGGTTGCTGTGAGCTGTGATGCCATAGAACTCTGCCCAGGGTGACAACTTGAGGCTCTGTCTCAAAAAATAAATAAATAAATAAAATAAACAGGAAATTAAATTGTCAGCTAGATTATATTCTTACAAGAATAGAAATAAACAGGTTAATTTAAACTAAAAAGTTATTTATCAGAAGTATATGAAGGGTGGCGCCTGTGGCTCAAAGGAGTAGGGCGCCAGCCCCATACGCCGGAGGTGGCAGGTTCAAACCCAGCCCTAGCCAAAAAACTGCAAAAAAAAAAAGTATATGGAGTACTTCACAAACTAAAGCCCCTGAAAGAACAAGAACTACATACCCCTATTGGGTTTCTCTAGCAGGAATTAGGGAACCATATCATTCAGGAACATTGTTGCAATGAACAAGCTTCAACCAATACTTGTTTATCACTGTGCTCATGAGTCAAATTTGAACTGACTTATCTTGGTTCAAGTTTCCTCTTCATTCTCTATTTCCTTTTAGCCAGAGGAGGGCAGGGCATGTTGATTAATAGTCCCATGAGGAAACTCCAAAACTAAATTGAAATTATTACATAAGAAAGAGGAAAGGCAGTCAAAAATAACAAACTTTAATTATTGCAGTTAATAATAAACACTTCATCATAAATCCCACTCTCAACTATAGAGTAATAGAGTATAATAAAGAGATGATACATAAAAAGTACACTTCTGTTGGGAGGCACCTGTGGCTCAAAGGAGTAGGGTGCCGGCCCCATATGCCAGAGGTGGTGGGTTCAAACCCAACCCTGGCCAAAAACTGCAAAAAAAAAAAAAAAAAAAAAGTGTCTATAAAAAGAAGTACATTTCTATTAAATGGTATTAAAGCCATGACATTAATATGATATGACTTTAGAGAAAGAAATAACTACCAGCTGGGAGAAATTAGGTAGTACAAACTTGCTTAAACAGAAAGCAAATGTAGGTTAGGTGCCTGTGGCTCAACAGGCTAAGGCGCCAGCCACATACACCTGAGCTCGTGGATTCGAATCCAGCTCAGGCCCGCCAAACAACAATGGCTGCAACCAAAAAATGGCCTGGCATTGTGGTGGGCACCTGTAGTCCCAGCTCCTTGGGAGGCAGAGGCAGGAGACTCGCTTGAGCCCAGGAATTGGAGGTTGCTGTGAGCTGTGATGCCACGGCACTCTATCCAGGGTGACAGCTTGAGGCTCTGTCTCAAAAAAAAAAGAAAGAAAGAAAGAAAGAAAGAAAGAAAACGTACAGGCCTATGGAACCAAACAATTGGAAGAACCTGGTATTTTATCTCAGCTTCTCTCTGCCAGTGATCTAACATGTACTCCATATGGTAACACATCTAGTAAAAAAGTTTTGTGGATTAGGTAGACCTCAAAAGATGAATGCATTTGAAGCAAGTTGCAGTGGTGAAGGGCTTTCTAGACTGAGGAGCAGCTTAGACTATGAGGAAGAAATTGTAAGGTTTGCTTTAACCCTAGGGCAACAGAAAGGACTAGTGGAGAGTACACTGGAAGTCAATTTAGAGGCCAGGTGCGGTGACTCACGCCTGTAATCCTAGCATTCTGGGAGGTAAAGGTGGGTGGATTGTTTGAGTTCAGGAGTTTCAGACCAGCCTGAGAAAGAGCAAGACTTGTCTTCACTAAAAATTGAAAAATTAGCTGGGCATTGTGGTGGGTGCCGGTAGTCCCAGCTACTTGGGAGGCTGAGGCAAGAGGATCTCTTAAGCCCAGGAGTTTGAGGTTGCTATAAGCTATAACCCACAGCACTTACTCATAGAGTAAGACTATGTCTAAAAAAAAAGTAGATTTAGGTGAACTATGGAGGATCTTAAGAGCTAGTTTTAGAACTTATGTGTGGACATTCATTTATTCAATAATTATTGAGTACCTTCCCCGTGTGCTAGGCATTATTCCAGATATTGGATATAAAGTAGTAGAAACAGACATAGTACTTACCCTTATGGAATTTACAATCTAGTTGAGAAAAATAATAAAACTAAGAAATACATAATTTACAAGTTGAAAAAAAAAGAGGGATGGTATGGCGTGGCAATGGGGACTGGGCTGGCAGAACCTTTTAGAATTGATTATCAGGGAATGCCCTTCTGAGGAAATTACAAAGTAAGACCTAAAATATGAGGAGCCAGCCATATGTGGAGTTGAGGAAAAGAATGTTAGACAAAAGGTGCAGTATTTTGTGAAGGTTCTAAGGTAAGAAAAAGTTGATGTGTTTGGAGGCTATTCTAGCAAGGAAAAGGCGAAATGATGAGTGGCTGAAAGGCATGAAATCCTGTTAGGTAGACAGGGGCCACACCATGCAAGGGACTCAGACCCTAGGAGCCTGGATTTTTTCCCAAGTGTAGGGGGAAGCCAATGAAGAGAGAGAGATATGGGCTTTTCCTCTGTTGCTTAAGCTGGAGTATGGCAGCATGATCATAGCTCACTGAAGCCTCCAACTCCTGCGCTCAATCGATCCTCCCACCTCAGCCTCCTTAGTAGCTGGAATTACAGGGGTGAGTCACCACGTCCTGCAATATTTTTAAAAGATGACCCTCTGATTAATTTTTAGGCATATAGGTATCTATATATCAAGCTTTATGATGTATACACTTTTTTGAATGTTATACTTCAAAAAAATGTGAAACCCAAACCTGGTTGCTATATGGAGAATGGTTGACAGAAGAATTAGAAGCTAGTAGTCCAGGCAAGAAGTGATGATAGCTTGGACTTATGAGGTATAATAGAGGGACTGAGATAGATTTAGTATTTTTTTTTTTTTTTTTTGTAGAGACAGAGAATCACTTTATCACCCTCGGAAGAGTGCTGTGGCATCACACAGCTCACAGCAACCTCCAACTCCTGGGCTTAGGCGATTCTTTTGCCTCAGCCTCCCGAGTAGCTGGGACTATAGGCGCCTGCCACAACGCCCGGCTATTTTTCTGTTTTACAGGTCGGCTGAGGCCAGATTTGAACCTGCTACCTTCAGTATATGGGGCCGACGCCCTACTCGATGAGCCACAGGCACCGCCCAAGATTTTTTTGTTTTTGAGACAGAGCCTCAAGCTGTCACCCTGGGTAGAGTGCTGTGGCATCACAGCTCACAGCAACCTCCAACTCCTGGGCTCAAGCGAGTTTCCTGCCTCCACCTCCCAAGTAGCTGGGACTTCAGGCGCCTGCCACAACGCCTGGCTATATTTTGGTTGCAGCCATCATTGTTGTTTGTTGGGCCCGGGCTGGATTCGAACCTGCCAGCTCAGGTGTATGTGGCTGGCACCTTAGCCACTTGAGCCGGATTTAAGATATGTTTTGGAGGTATAATTGATAACTTGCAGATTAATAGGATATGGTAGTTAGGGCAGAAAGAGAAATCATGAATGACCCTTTGGGTTCTGCCTTGAACAGTTCAGTGCAATTTACTGAAGCAATTACAATTATAGCAAATATTTACATAGTCCATACTATGGACTATGCAGGCATAGTCCAGGCATAGTTTTAAGTCTTTACATATAATAATTCATTTTATTGTTCAGCATTATAACAGTATTATGATTGGATATTGCTATTTTCCCTATTTTATAGATGAAAAAAACCAATGAAAGAAACAGAGATGGGAGACATGGAGGGAAGAAGAGGTTTTGAACATGGCAAGCAATGAAAAACCAGTGAAAGTTTTTGAACAGGGAAGAATTATGAATCAAATTCTTAAAAATTTTTCTGGTCACATCTTCTTTAAGAGATCTTCCTCCCTCTGCTGAAAATTAGCACCTGGGGATGGTGCCTGTGGCTCAGTGAGTAGGGCCCAGGTCCCATATACCGAGGGTGGTGGATTAGAACCTGGCCCAGCCCCCTGCAACAACAACAACAAATATATAGCCGGGCATTGTGGCAGGTGCCTGTAGTCCCAGCTACCGGGAGGCTGAGGCAAGAGAATCACCTAAGCCCAAGAGCTGGAAGTTGCTGTAAGCTCTGATGCCACAGCACTCTACAAAGGGCAACGAAATGAGACTCTGTGTCTAAAAAAAAAGAAAGAAAGAAAAGAAAGTTAGCACCTGGAACCAGGTTTTTCTATTTTTTTTTTGGAGACAGAGTCTCACATTTATTTATTTATTTATTTATTTCAGTTTTTGGCCTCTATCATTTAATTGAGGGGACTAGGACTCATGGACACAAGAATGAAAAGACTGGTATAGTTCCTACTTTTATGGAACTCTGAAAACATCTTAAAACATTACAGTATCCTGCTTTTCTTTCTATCTCTCTAACTATTCCCTCTTAGTCCTCTTTGTATTGCTGGTTTCCTCTACTTCTGCCTCAAGCTCTCTCACATTCCACTTTCTTCATGAGTAATGTTCACTCCAACAGATTAAATTATCTGCCTGCTGATGCTTCACAAATGTAACTTGATTCTTTCTCTTCTGACATAGTCAAATACTTCTTGGACAGACATTTACACTTAAATCTTTCATGTATAAAGATAAACTCATCAAAAAAAAAAAAAGATAAACTCATCACTTCCCCATCCTTTCCCAAACTAGTGCCATTTCTTATATTTTCCTATTTTCAATGACTAGCTAGTTCATCTTTTGCCCAAGCCTATAACGCGGGCATTATCAGTCCTAGTGTTAAGGACTTCCTGGGTTCAAATCTTAATTTCACCTTTAACTTTCCGGTATCTCTGTAAAATAGAGAAAATAACAGTACCTGTCTGGTTATTAGGTTGTGAGGATTTAAAAATGTAAAGAGTAGGGCAGCGCCTGTGGCTCAGTGAGTAGGGTGCCAGCCCCATATACTGAGGGTGGCAGGTTCAAACCCAGCCCAGGCTAAACTACAACAAAAAAATAGCCGGGCATTGTGGCATTGTGGCCGGGCATTGTAGTCCCAGCTACATGGGAGGCTGAGGCAAGAGAATCGCCTAAGCCCAGGAGTTGGAGGTTGCTGTGAGCTGTGATGCCACAGCACTCTACTGAGGGCGACAAAGTGAGACTCTGTCTCTAAAAAAAAAATTAAAAAAAATTTAAAGAGTAACTGACATAGAATAAATGTTCAATACATATTAGCTAGATTGGATAAACCACCATTATCTTGTGGCTGAAGCATCTTAACAACTTCCTGAGTGGTCTTCCATTAGACTATGGTATCTCTATCACAGTGATAGAGACCAGCTTTTATTTACAGTTGAGACTCTAGCACAATTCCTGGCACAAAACAGCCCTCAATAAATATCTGTGATTTAATAGTGGAGTTAGAGGAACAAGAAAGAAGATGGGCAGAAGTATGTCAGAGATACACAGTCCCAAAAACTCAAAAAAGGGGAGCCTGGGTGATATTTTTGCACAAAAGGGAAAGAAGACGTGATCCAAAAGCTTTTGGATTGATGGTGTATTTTAAAAATAGATTTTTTTTTTTGGTGAAATATATGCATTTCTTAGGGAAAGACTTGGAAAACACAAAAAATATAAAGGGGATGATAACATTTGTAATCTACCACCTGGACAGAACCACTGTAATAGGTATATATCTCTGGATTTAGAGTTCTGAATCTTGTCTTCACCACCCTCACCCTTTAACATCATCTTTAAGCCTTTTTCTGTATCATTATATATTGTTGAAAAATATCTGAAAGGCATTTTTGAATCATGGAAATGAGTACATGTTCACCACAGAACATTTGAAAAGTACAGAAAAATATTAGGAAATTTAAACTCTTACCATTCAGGAATAACCACTTTTAACATTCTGCTAAATATTCTTCTAGCCTTATTTCTATACATGTGTAGTCGTACTGTACACTATATTGTTTTGAATCCTTAAATTATTCTGAACATTTTATCATGAATTTTGTTTCCTCTACAACATTATGCAGCTACTTGATTTGCCATAAATGTTTACATTCTCTCTGGTTTTACACCAAGTTTCCAATTATTCCTATTTTAATGATAGAAGAAATAATATACGAATATGATATATGAAATTTTTACATACTTCCTTTTACTCAGGAATGAAGTTTTAAAGTATATATATGTTTTTCCACTCACAGCGATGGGCAAATATGTGAGAAAAAAAAATCATCTCTTTGCTCTCTAGCCTTCCTCACATGATCAAATAAATCTTAGAGACAGCTAGTTTCATTGAAAGCCACTTTCATTTACCCTCACCAATCTTGCACTCCAGTTCCAGATCCTGGAATCTAGGTCTTAGATTTTTCTGAAAGAACTTACTTTTGTGTTAAGTACACCTGTTAGATCCTAGGCCCTTTGTCTACTTTATCTGTGTAAGCTTCACCGTGGCTGAAAGAGATCTATCATTGTTTTCATTTCACAGATAAGACTAAGTTTGAGAAGACGTTAAGCAATTTCCCAGTCACGTTCAGGTTGGGGATTCGAACTCAGATCTGATGCCATGGCAACCTCTTTTCCTTGCACCGCTAGCCCCTCTGCCCGTGTATAGTCGGGTTGAATTATCCTTATCCACTCCTGAGCTAGCTAGGGAAATTAGCAGAGGGTTTTTTGTTGTTGCTGTTGTTTAAGGAACAGGACATTTTGCCCTAAGTTTTCCAAAGAATTCTTGTGCGAGGAAACAAATCCATGTCACCTTGTTTAATATCTCCCTTGGGATAGCCACTGAACGTCCTTTGAGGCCCTGGTCTTCAGGCCTTCCAAGGGGCCAGCCAATTCTTTCCGTCCCCAAGGCGACAGAAATCGCCTCCTTTGTAGTTCCCCCGCGCGCTTAGATGACGTCACGTGGCGAGGTTTTTCTGACGTCAAAGTTTTCCACCCACCATCTTTGTCCCTGGCAAAGTGGGTTTTGCGCAGTGGCTTAGACCTGGAGAAAGAATCGTGACGGGTAGGAAACCATTACAACACCACCTGGGCTCTGCTCTCCAGCTGCTGCCGCCACTCTCGCCCTTGCCTCCGGTGAGTTCTAGGGGGCTGATTTTGGGGTGTGTCCCTAATTGACTGGAGGAAGGGAAGGAAGGGAAGCCCAGGCTGGGTCCGAAACCGGCAGAGGAGGGGAAACCCTACGAGCGTGACCGTTGGGGATAGAAGAAGCCGTCGGGTGTGACCGTTGTGAGGGAAAGGGTTGGAGAAAGGGGCACCACAGGAGTGGCTGTGGTAGGGTGAGGAATCCTCGGGTCTGGCAGCAAGTAGCCGGGGGCAAGGTAGGGGTAGGGGAGATGTATTTCGAAGTTGTGCGTTTAGGAGGACTAGAGGCCAGGGGTGTGGCTGGTAGAGGCTGGAGGCCTTGGGGAGAACCTCCGGTCTTTCCCTCTCGGCGTCGTTTTTTGGAGAGGCTGAGAGCTGGGATATGTCCAGCAAGCAAAGCGGAAGAGGGATGTCCCCCGAAGGTTTGCTCATTGTTGGGTAAACCTCCCGTCTCCCGTAACGTGAGGGTAAGAGACACCCCTTCCCCACCCATAAATGGAGGAGCACATCCCTAGAGTCTTGGCCACCCGGGGGAAGAAGAGGAATTCCTGACACTAAGAAGGGAAGAGAAACCTTCAGGACTGACCCGATGTGAGAAGAGGGGTAAGCAAATTCCTTAGCCTGGAATTTTTTCCCGGGCTTAGCAGGAGCGGTCTGGCTTGGGAAAGGCTGTAGGTTTTAAGCTAGAGGTTAAGAAACTGGAACTTGTTATTATTTCCCTATTCTTTCAACCCAGAGAATTTATTCGTGCTTTTTATTTTCAGAGCAGTCTTCTATTTAGGGGGCAGGTTTTTACCCCCTGGGGACAGATTCATTAGGAAGCCTTGCGAGTGAAGCTTTATTAAACTTTTGACATTTAAAAGGATAAATATTTCAAAACTGCCACATATTGTTACCAAAAACATTGTGGTTCAAAAGAAAAAGTAAATAAAACGCAACAAGCTCAGAAAGGTAGAATGACTAAAAAAGGGGCTCAGTGAGGCGCAGTTTAAATTATTAATTACCTTCCTGTATACTTCTGTTCCTTGGCCTCAGGGTACGTTTACAAAGTAATAATAGAAAGCAGATGAAGGAGTTGCAGCTGTACAAGAAAACGTGTAACGCATTCCAATGATGACTAAGCGTTGTGGTAAGGTGAGAGCTGTTTGCAGGTATCTTAACAGTTGAAACTCCCAAGGAAGCAGAAAGGATAGTCTTTCAAACAGCCTCACTAAAAGTTGAATGGTGAAGTGAATAAAAATCCAAAATTATGACTATGTATTAAAAGACTCAAGGGAGACCAGTTCTTTCATCTTTTTTTTTTCCCCTAAGTGATCCGTATTTTAGAAATATTAAGTGTTGGGCATGAGTTTGAACCAATCCAAACAAGGAATGTATTAGATAGGACTCAATCTCCTTTTTCTTTTCCTTCTTTCTGTCCAGGCTTATGTTTTCCAGAGTTCATTGGTATTTGGTTTAAAATTGGAGGTAAAACCTTTGAGCTTCTTTCTTTCCGTATAACATTAACAAATTACTTTGTAGTCTGCCATATTTAAATAGAAATCACAGGTGATTTTAGCTTTTAAGTGCCACATAATTTCTTATGAGCTAAATGATACATGAAGATGCTATTGTCTTTGCGTTATTATTGAATATTTGATTAGCAATGAACTTAGCACTTCTCACTCTTGGAATAAAAGGTTGGTGGAATGACCTTTCTGCTTTATAATTTGGTTAAGTTTGGCCAGTTTTTCATTATGAGTACTGAACTGTATAAAGCCCAACTCTGGGGGGAAAAGGGCATTGTGGCCTCATCAACTCAGTTTAGTTGCTATTTCTCAAGAGAGCCATTTGAAATGAAGCCTCTATTAATTTTTTTCTGACCTTATTCTATCCAACTCTTAATCTTATTTTGCTGCTCAGTTTGTCTCGGGGAACTGGAGAGAGGGAAGAACAGGAGAGGAGGGACTTCCACAACCTATATTTGGTAGAAACTAGGTTATGTTAAATCTGGATATATAATCCTGTGCGGGAGGGCCTTTTCTAAGGTGCAGTGACATCACATTGGGGTCTAGGACAAGTAAGGATGATTATGTGCTTTATGGCAGCTTTGTTGTTTAACAATGTCCCTAGGCCATGCTATAAATCTTTCAACACGGCCAGAGACTTGTCTAGTTTGATCTGGTAGAAAGGTAGTGTAAGTTCGATTCCATCATAGCTTTGTTTGCTTCTGGGGCTCTCCTTAAGGAACCTTTCTTTATTCTAGGAGGAGATTGATTTTCGAAGCATTTGGACAAATACTGGATTTTTTTCTTGAGCACCCATCTTGTCTATTTTTTTGTGGCTTCTGATGCAGACATCATTTTTTTGTCATCCTGCCTTTTGGAGAATCTGCTTATGTTCTTACCTGGCACATGATTAAATGTCTCTCTTTAAAAAAAAGTAAGTTTTTCAGGGAAATTCATGTAACATAAAATCAACTACTTTAAAGTGAATAGTTCAGTGGCATTTAGTACATTCACAGTGTTGTGCAACCATCACCTCTTCTCATTTGTTTTTGTTCAGACTGTTTTCATTTTTCTTGGAGTTTGAGTTTTAAGGCAAGATCTGACTTGGTGTAATGTTTCTCTGCCAGTATGGGTAAGGATTCTTTCATTACCACTGTTTACGACAGTGTCATTTAAGGAGGTGCTATGTTTATCCCTTCTCTTTAGAGCAGGATTCATAATTTAGGATTTATGTTATGGGTTTTTAAAGATACTTGACATTTCTCTCTTCCCTGAAATTTTGTAGGTGGATACATTATTTTTTAGTTAAGATAAAAACGCTTGGCCGGGCTTGGTGATAGTAGCTCAGCGGTTAGGGCGCCGGGCCACATGCACCCAGGCTGGGGGGTTTGAACCGCTGGAGCCTGCTAAAAACAACAAACAAACAAAAAAATAGCCTGGGGTTGTGGCGGATGCCTGTAGTCCCAGCTACTTGGGAGGCTGAGGCAAGAGAATCGCTTAAACCCAAGAGTTTGAGGTTGCTGTGAGCTGTGACGCCAAGGCACTCTACTAAGAGCGACATAGGGCGACATAGTGAGACTCTGTCTCAAAAAAAAACAACCCAAAAAATAAACATAAACAAAAAAAAAGTTTGGCCTTGCACCAAACCTGGTTCACGCATGTGATCCCAGCACTCTGGGAGGACAATTCGGGTGGATTGCCTGAAGTCAGGAGTTGGAGACCAGCCTGAGCAAGGGGGAGACCTTTAGACCTCGTCTCTAAAAAAAATAGCCAGGCATTGTGTCGGGCGCCTGTAGTCCCAGTTACTTGGGAGGCTCAGGCAAGAGAATCGCTTAAGCCCAAGAGTTGGAGGTTGCTATGAGCTGTGATGCTACTGCACTCTCCCGAGGGCAGCAGCTTGAGACTGTCTCAAAAAAAGAAAAAGATGGGTGGTGCCTGTGGCTTGGTGAGTAGGGTGCTGGCCCCATATATGGAAGGTGGCCCCGGCCCAAATGCAACAACAGCAACAACAACAAAAAGATGAAAACACTTAATGCTCAGTGAACAGGGCAGAAACATATTCTTTGATATTAATGTTTGTTGGGGGAAGATAATGCAATGTGTGAGCTAGTAAAAAATCCATGGTTTATGACTAGGTTAATATTTAGCAGAATGTAAAAGTTTCTGTGAATTCAGTGTCTGTGTATATGCATGAGAGCTTTAGAAAATAGACCAATTTTTGTGCACTTTCCTAGTAAAAATGTTCAAGTTGTTTTGGTTTTGAATCCTAAATAAATTTAAAATTTTGATGTTTCTATAAGGCTTAGAATGGTATAGCGGTATAGTGGATTTCAGCTGTAACCCTCCTGGTCAGGTTGTAGTAATCATTTCTGATTTTTTTCATTTGTATATGTAAATCTATAGATAACTTAAGATTTATTCCAGATCTTTAATGTGGAGGATTCTTTTCTTCATTTGTCCGCCTTGCATTTAGTTTATATTGTGAATGGATTAAATGATTATAACATTCCTTTAATTTTTCTAGAAAAGTCTTATGAAAACATTACATAAGGCAAGCCTCTGTTACAGAGTTTTTTTACAGAAATTTTTTACAGAAATGATACTTGTGAATTGTAGCTCATTTCTTTTTTTAAAATTTCATTTCAAAATGTTAAGGGGTACACGTGTTTTGTTTACATACTTTGTTTTTGTACAAATTGAGTCAAAGTAATAACTGTACCCTTTACCCAAGGAGTGTGTACTGTTCATTCAAGGTGCGAATTTACCCATCTCTCGCGTGCCCCAATCCCCCACCCTCGCTTGATTTGCTTAATTTGCTTGATTTTGACTGAGATTTACTCACGTATGTGCACTCAACTGTTGATCAGTTAATTCCAATTTGGTATTGAATACATGTGTTTGTTTCTCCATTCTTGTGATGTTTTGCTTGAAAGAATGGTTTTCACTTCCATCCAGATTGTCACAAAAGATAATAGATCGCCTTTTTTTTGAGAGAGAGAGACTCTCAAGCTGTCTCCCTGGATAGAGTGCCGCAGTATCACAGTTCACTGCAACTTCAAAATCCTGAACTTAAGCGATTCTCCTGTCTCAGCCTCTCAAGCAGCTGGAACTACAGGCACCCGCCAAAATGTCAGGCTGTATTTTTGTTGTTGTTGCAGTTGTCATTGTTGTTTTAGCTGGCTCGGGTCAGGTTCAAACCCGCTAGCTTTGGCGCATGTGGCTGGCGCCCTACCCACTGAGCTATGGGCACCACCACTTTTTTTTTTTAACAGCTGAGTAGTACTGTGTAGTATGCATATATCACATTTTATTTATCCATTTGTGTATTGGTAGGCACTTGAGTGATTGTAAATTGTGCTGCTGTAAACATTTGAGTACAGGTATCCTTTCCATAGAATGACCTTTTTGCCACTGGGTATGTACCCAACAGTGGGATTGCTCGTTTACTTTAAGTTCTTTGTCTAGCTCACTTCTTTTAATAAAGTAACTTCGGTGAAATTCTGGTACAACATAGAAAGCTATTAGACAACATAAAAACTAAAATAGTAAGCCATTCTAAATTGCACACAAACTTTATGGACACCTTGTATTAGAATCAAAGCTATAAATAGTAATTAGTTGGTTGGAAAGTTAGCAAATGAGTCTAATTTCAATCAGATTATGGAAGTAACACATTTTAGAGATCAGATTTGAACCAGACATTTTTCATTATTTCATGTTTATCCGACTTTTTTTGGCTTTTCTTTAATTACATTAATTTGTTTAGTGCTTAGGTCTTTTTCTTCCAGATTCACATTTACCATTGTTTGCTAAATATGTTATCTCCCAACTTTGCCAAACATATTATCATGCATGCTACGTTGACCTGCTAGTAATGAGCAGGTGCCAGGGTATCTTGTCCTGAAGCTGGTAGTAGGTATCATTAATGATGATGGAAGGAAGGAATGAGATGTTCATATTTTGAGTACAGAAGGAATTTTTTTTGAGACAGACTCTGACTTTGTTACCCTTGGTAGAGTGCTGTGGCATCATAGCTCACAGCAACCTCATACTCTTGGTCTCAAGTGATTCTCTTGCCTCAGCCACCCAAGTAGCTGGGACTAACAGGTGCCTGCCACAATACTTTTGGCTATTTTTAGAGATGGGGTCTCACTCTTGTTCAGGCTGATCTTGAACCCGTGAACTCAGGCAATCCACCTGCCTCAGCCTCCTGGAGTGCTAGGATTACAAGTGTGAGCCACCATGCCTGGCCCAGAAACAATATTTTAATATATTTAAAGAAATGAAGTACAATCAGAAAACATTGTTTCATTATTTTGGAAGAAAAGTGACCAGTCCATACTGTGCTGTTTTTGCCACGTGGTAGCTGGATTAGTTCTCCTAGGAATTGGGACAGGTGAGTTAAGGTTGAGGCTGAGATCAGTATTCTTCTGAGCTGTAGCACCACTTCTGATTGTCTTATGCTCAGTGTGACTAAGTACACACATGTCAGTCTTTAGCTTTGTTTTTAACTATAAATGTATATTCTTCAGGAATACTGTTGGGCTAAATGTAGATTGTTAGAAATAAGAAAGCCATAATTAAAAAGAAAATCCACGTGTATGTTTTGCTACTCTGGATGTTTGTTGTAAAAGGATATTGTCCTACTAATTTAGACTGTATTTTTCCTGAAATAATTAAAGCAACGTGTGTGAAAAGTGAAAATGAAATACTTTCTTTTTTATTGAAAGTTGCACATAATGTCAAGCATTTTGGCAAAATTCTTTTTTGACCTTATACTGCTTCAGTAATGCCAACTTGAGGTAAGGGAGTAACCAGCTTTTTCTGAGTGGAAAGTAATGGGGAGATCTTTCAAAACAAACTTTTCCGCGTCGTGGTGGGCACCTGTAGTCCCAGCTACTCGGGAGGCTGAGGCAAGAGAATCGCCTAAGCCCAGGAGTTGGAGGTTGCTGTGAGCTGTGTGACACCACCTCTACCCAGGGCGACAAAGTGAGACTGTCTCTACAAAAAAATACAAACTTTTCCTTGTCTTAAATGTTTGAGTGATTAATTGAACGTAGTTACAGAAAGGTCTAGCTTTAAACTCTTGAAGGTTTTTTTTTTGTAGAGACAGAGTCTCACTTTATCGCCCTCGGTGAAGTGCCATGGCGTCACGCAGCTCACTGCAACCTCCAACTCCTGGGCTTAGGCGATTCTCCTGCCTCAGCCTCCCGAGCAGCTGGGACCACAGGCGCCCACCATAACACCCGGCTATTTTTCTGTTTTTGCAGTTCGGCCAAGGTTGGGCTTGAACCCGCCACCTTCGGTATATGGGGCTGGCACCCCACTCAATGAGCCACAGGCACCACCCTCTTGAAGGTTTTGAGGAGATAATTGCAAATAAAAATCATAAAGTTGTAGGTTCAAATTATTACCTGATTGAATTTGGCCTTTAGATTTTGTACTATTTCTTGAGGCAGGAAGTACATTCTTAATTTTTTCTGCATCCCTTCAATCAGCAGTGGTGGTAGAAAGGAAGAAAATACTCATTTTTGAGTAAAGATATTCTTTTTTTTTTTTGCAGTTTTGTCCTGGGCTGGGCTTGAACCCACCGCCCCCGGCGTATGGGACCGGCACCCTACTCCTCAAGGCACAGGCGCCGCCCTAGATATTCTTACATATAAGTGTTCTCAAAACTGATTGGGCCAGACATGGTGGCATGTACCTGTAGTACTAGCTACTTGAGAAGCTGAGGCAGGAGGATTGCTTGAACCCAGGAGTTCCAGCTTCGATGACAGAAGACCGTTTCAAAAAAAAAAATTAATTGGATGCCTTGTTGGATTTTCTCTTGCTATAGGTGCACATTGAAGATCCAAAATCATGACTGACTCTAAGTACTTCACAACCAATAAAAAAGGTAAGTGTGAGAAACCTGATCAAATCTTTGAAATTTTTCAAAAGTTATAGTGTGAGATTGTCTCAAGTGGAAGAATTGACCTCTTCCTTTAGACATTCATGTTGTGGATAACATCATTGGAAATCTACTTCTGCAGATAGATGTATTTGAGTAAATTATTAATGTATAGGTTTGTTTTTTTGTTTTTTTTTTTGTAGAGTCTCACTTTATCACCCACAGCAGAGTGCTATGGTGTCACACAGCTCACAGCAACCTCCAACTCCTGGGCTTAGGCGATTCTCTTGGCTCAGCCTCCTGAGTAGCTGGGACTACAGGCGCCCACCACAATGCCTGGCTATTTTTTGGTTGCAGTTCGGCCAGGGCCAGATTTGAACCCGCCACCCTCGGTACATGGGGCTGGCGCCCTACTCACCGAACCACAGGCGCCACCCTAATGTATAGGTTTTAAAAGATGGGATGTACATCATTTTGACTTGAAGGTTCTGTTTTAGTGAAAAGAAGGGACTCCTTTTGGATATTTGAAATCAATACTGATCCATTGGAGACTGATAGATCTGAGAGAGGGCAAAAAGTAAGAAGCATATTTCTTCTCTTTTAATTTTTGCTTGGAAATAAAAATTTTTAGTTGGGCATTGTGGCGGGTGCCTATAGTCCCAACTACTTGGGAGGCCGAGACAGGAGAATCGCTTAAGCCCAGGAGTTGGAGGTTGCTGTGAGCTGTGATGCCACAGCACTCTACCCAGGACAACAGTTTGAGGCTCTGGTCTCAAAAAACAAACAAAAAAAAGGAAATAAAAATCTTATAACGAAGAATACAATTAAAGCAATGTGTTTAAAAAGTGAAAATGGGTGGCACCTGTTGCTCAAGGAGTAGGGTACCAGCCCCACATGCCAGAGGTGGTGAGTTCAAATCCAGCCCTGGCCAAAAATTGCAAAAAAAAAAAAGTGAAAATGAAAGTTCTCCCTCCCATTTCTTTTCTTGAGGGAGCTTGGTATGTATCCTCATTCTTTTTTCTATGCTTATAAGTATATATATTACACTAATACATATGATTTATTAATAAACTCTGAGCAGCCACCACAGACACAGCTATAATCAATGCAGACGGAGGACAGAACAACTCTGAAGAAAAGAAAGAGTACATCATCTAGATCAGCCTTTTTGTTTCCATGAGGTGTCCAACTAGCCCTGTTTAGATGATAAAGATACAGAGATCTTGGGGAAAAAAATACTTAATGATTTAAAAAATTTTTATCTTTAATGAAAAGGAATCATGCAAAACAATGCATAGAAATATGATAATTTTGGCTCAGTGCCTGTGGCTCAAGTGGCTAAGGCGCCAGCCACGTACACCTGAGCTGGTGGGTTCGAATCCAGCTCGGCCCCGCCAAACAACAATGACGGCTGCAACCAAAAAATGGCCGGGCGTTGTGGCGGGCGCCTGTAGTCCCAGCTACTTGGGAGGCGGAGGCAGGAGACTGGCTCGAGCCCAGGAATTGGAGGTTGCTGTGAGCCGTGATGCCACAGCACTCTACCCAGGGTGACAGCTTGAGGCTCTGTCTCAAAAAAAAAATGATAATTTTCATCTCTCCATATGAACATAAGAATATGTCTTGTTCTTTGTCTAAGTGTATATATAAAACAGGAAACCTCTAGAGTTAATTCAATGATTTTTAGGTCATAGGCCGAATTTACTTCAGTAGCTTTCAGTTTGTTAGCCTCATCATCTTTGTAATCAGTTAATGTTCGGTTTTACACATGAATGTGGGCCTGAGAATTAAGGATTCTTGGTGAAGTCCCATCTGTTTTTGTAACATAGTTTCTAAATAAATTAGCTCATTTCTAGAGGTGTAGATGGCCCTCCCATCAAAGATCAACTTCTCAGTCTATTGTGCCTGCTGCTAAGCTTGCTATTTGTTTTTCAAGATCAGAATTCTATACTTTTGTATTCAGCAGTCCCTACATTTACCAAAGAATTGTGGACTTGACACAAACTACCTTTCCTCTTTTCTTTTTGTTCGCCCACAATTTGGCTTCTAACTTGTACCTTTTCTCCTTCCCTCCTATTGCTGAAATATGACAACTTCTCTGCCCCAGAATTTGTCTGTATTGTTTCTCTCATAATGTTTGCTGGCCTGATAGTTGAAGAACAGTCCACAGGATCCTTTCACCTCCATTTATTCATTGCATTCATTTATTTAGTGAATATTTATTGAGTATCTATTGTGCATGAGTCGCATTTTCTTAATACCCTAACACTGGTGGAGTTTCTGATTAAATATCTTAATTTACTACAAGTCACATTAGGTGCAAAGGATGCCTAGTTCCCAGATCTTGGTTTCTAAATACCATTTCTCACTAAAAGGAACCAGGACTCTTTGAAGAAATGACTAATTTCAGGGCAGGGTCAAGGAAAAGTACAAAATGAACATGAACAGCTCGTGCCAGAAAGTAAGGAAGCACTCAAAAAATGTTTGGGACATGTGAAGTAGAGCATAGCTTGAAGGGGCTTCCACTGGCCAAATTTGGAATAACTTGGGCAACAAAAAGTGATGATAGTGATCAGTTATAACCTGTTGAGTACTAAATGTGTGTATGTAATACATAGGCATAAATGGTAGTAAGAGTCATCTATGTGTGCTAAAACTAGTGTGTGAAAGTTTGATGAGAAATAGAGTATTTACATAATATCTTCTCAAAATATCTTTTCACAAATTATTAATTACAAAGGAAATAAATATTTACAGTGTCAAAATCTGGCATTTATCACCTTAACCAGGTATTCAGTATTAATCTCACCGATAATAAGACAGGCTTACATCATGTGCTTCTTGATGTGATCCATTAGAAGAATGTAGAATCACTTATGAGTTAAACTCATAACTTCAGGTAATCATGAGGGAGCACTGATGACAAATTGAGGTTATTCTGTAAAATAACTACCCTGTACATTAAAAAAAAAGTCATCATGAAAGGCAAAGGCAGTGTTTCAGATTTAAGGAGGCTAAGGAGACAATTCTTATATAAGAATTTCCTTGTTCTTAGAAAACATACACTGATGATATAATTATGATATCTCCAGCTTACTGTTAAATGGTGCAGGGAAAATATGTAAATATGTAGAAAAGTAGAAGAGCATACTGTAGTGGTGTGGAGTGAGGAAGGGGCACCTGAATATTTCCTGAAAGCTCAGGTGATCTGCCCTGTTCTGTCATTGGTGTTATGTATAGATAAACAGGTTCTTTTTTTTTTTTTTTTTTTTTTTTTGCAGTTTTTGGCTGGGGCTGGGTTTGAACCCGCCACCTCTGGCATATGGGGCCAGCGCCCTACTCTGTTGAGCCACAGGCACCGCCCGAGGCTCTTTTGTTTTAATACATAAAATTCCTTAATGAGTTGCTTAATTATGTCAAATACTAGTTGTTGGCTACCAGCCTAAGCTACACAATGGAATTGCCCAGGGAGCTTTATTTTAATTTTTTTTATTTCACGTTAATGTGAGGGTACAAATGATTAGGTTACAGTGTTTGTGTTTGTTAGGGTATGTGCCCAGGGAACTTTAAAACAATATTGAATACCTAGGTCTCAACCTCAGATAACCTGATTTGGTCCTTGGTATGGTCTGAATGCAGTGATTTTAAAACTCCCCAGATTTTTTTTTGTTTTTTTGGGGAGAGATAGAGTCTCACTTTGTCACCCTCGGTAGAATGCCATGGCGTCACACAGCTCACAGCAACCTCCAACTCCCTGGGCTTAGGCAATTCTCTTGCTTTAGCCTCCCAAGTAGCTGGGATTACAGGCGCCCGCCACAAGGCCTGGCTATTTTTTTGTTGCATTTTGGCCAGGGGCTGGATTTGAACCCCATACATGAACCCGCTATATGGGGCTGGGTTTGAACCCGGTATATGAACCCGCTATATGGGGCCGGCGCCCTACCCACTGAGCCACAGGCACCACCCTCTCCAGATTATTTTAATATGTAGCTAAGACTGAGAATTATTGCTTGCTATTAACAGTGCTTGGTAGGTTTGAGGAGAGGAATGAGGAGGGGAAAAAGATAATTTAACAAAGCTGTGGTATAAATGACATACTTTACTTGTTTTTAGTACCTATGTTTGGCCCTACCCAACTTCTTCCTCTTTATTTTTATTACTTACACCTTGCATAAGCCATTAGTGCCTTGTCATTTATTCTCAGCTTTTTCTGATTGTTCTTGCTGTTTATAAATGTTTTATTATTGTTATTTTTTTTTTTTTAAGGCAGAGTCTCAAACTGTTGCCCTGGGTAGAGTGCCATGGCGTCACAGCTTACAGCAACCTCAAACTCTTGGGCTTAAGCGATTCTCTTGCCTCAGCCTAACATGTAGCTGGGACTACAGGTGCCCACCACAACGCCTGGCTAGTTTTTGGTTGTAGTTGTCATTGTTGTTTAGCAGGCCCAGGCTGGGCTCAAACCCGCCAGCCTCGGTGTATGTGGCTGGCGCCCTTACTCACTGAGCTATCGGCGCTGAGCCAATGTTTTTTATTTTTTATTCTGTTAACATGTTGTATGTATGTTTGATGACCAACATATTATCTATAATGACATAAAGGGATATAGTTTAAAAACTTACCTAACTTTCTCTAATGAGCGGTGCGGGTGACTTTTTTTTTTAATCCAGACATTTAAAGTTTGAGGCTTATACAGATTGAATCACTGGGAATAAATATCACATTTTAAAAAATGGAGAGACAGTGTTCCTTTTGCTTCCTGCAACGCCCACTAGCACTGCCACTGAAACATATTCTTTAAGTTTATGCTGTTAGAGTTTGAATAATTTCAGTTACATTCTGCTTTGGTTCTGTAACAGCTGCTGCTATTCAGAATTCAGACTTTCTGAAACCCTGCTGTTTGTCCTTTACTGTTCCCAGAAGTGAATGATGGGAGTCCTGAGAGCTGTATTTGCCAGCATAGCCCTTGGTGAAGAAGAGAATGACTCTTTAAAGGGCCCAGCTCTTTTGGTTTTGCTGTTTTGCAGCTATCTATCAAATAGCAATTTTGTAAACAGTGTTTTTACCTTATTGGCAATGGATGGTGATGAAGCAGCTTTTTTAGTGCTCTGCTTCTATATGTCAGTTTCATCCTTCTCATGTAGGGACTTTGGGCAAATCACATAGTGTTTTGTCACCACTAGTTCTATATTGATGAATGAGGTCTGTTTAAAAGGAGCATCAAGAACAGTCTTGAAGGTAGAGGAAAATGAGGCAGTAGTGTAGAAGAGTTTGAGAGTAGAGACGAAAGGATGAAGTGGGAGTAATTAACCTCTTTTTCGTGGATGTAGTGGTGTGGGGTGTTTTTCCCCTCTTTTAAAACAAGTTGAGCATTGTTACCTTTGTTTTTGTTTTGGCTCCAGCATGTTGAAGATGGATGAGGCTGGAGCCTTAAAATGGTGGTACAGTCGCTTACATTTCACAGTGCAGGATCTAAGCAGTCATTCAAGATCATACCATTAGAAATGACTCTGGTTCGTACCATTTTTGAAGCTTCAAGATTAATTCTTGTTAGATGAATTGAATAGGATGGGGCCTTACAGCCCATTAACTTATTAAAGTACTGATTATAGTAGTTATTCTCAGCCCTGGTTGTACATGAGAATCACTTAGGGAGCCCTCCTTGACAGCAGCTGGTCCAGAGTGGGGCCTACCTATTATTATTTGTCAGTACTTCCCAGGTAACATTAGCATGGCCAAAGTTGAGAACCTTTGGATTTAAGAGTCAGGAGACACAGTGCTAAGCCCAGCTTTGTCACTAACTTACTCTGTGACCTTTGAGCCTCATTTCTTTATCTATATAGTTGAGAGTGGGTAAATAAGATGAGATGTGGAGTCTCTTCTGGTTGGAAACACTGCTTTCTGAGCCTCTCCTTGCCTGCATTTATACTTTTCTCAGGACCTCAAAATTCTGATGGGAGATCATTCTTCAGATACTCTTCTCTTCCCATTGTCGTTAGATATCATTCCTTTTTCTACTCCTGTGGGTCCTAAAGATCTGGATTGCACCTTTCTCTCTGGCTATAACTTAAGAGATTTTTCTTTCTTTTTTTTTTTTTGAGACAGAGCCTCAAGCTGTCACCCTGGGTAGAGTGTCGTGACATCACAGCTCATAGCAACTTCCAACTCGTGCCTGCCATAACGCCTGGCTATTTTTTGCTTGCAGCCGTCATTGTTGTTTGGCGGACCCAGGGTGGATTTGAATCCGCAAGCTCAGGCGTATGTGGCTGGTGCCTTAGCCGCTTGAGCCACAGGTGCCAAGCCAACTTAATAGATTTTTAAAATTTATTTGGATGTCCTTAAAGTGTCAGTTTATACTGTAGGGCTTTGAATTTTACATATTCAATATTTTTAAAATGATCTTATTTCATTCATTGACCTGCTATCCTGGTATTAGTTATTACATAGTATAGTATTCTGCTTTAGTTCTCTGGTCCTGGGACCTCACCAATTTGTTCTCATCTCTTATAGGAGAAATCTTTGAATTAAAAGCTGAACTCAACAATGAAAAGAAAGAAAAGAGGAAGGAGGCTGTGAAGAAAGTGATTGCTGCTATGACTGTGGGGAAGGATGTTAGGTAAGGAAAATTACCCTTGCTATTGATTATTTTGGAGATCCATACCCCATTTTATATTATGCCCTTTACTGCTTTTCCTTTAAAACTATAAGGATAAGTTCTATAATCATAGAACCTCTGATGACTTTGTCCTGAAAACATTATCAGGGAGTGCAGTTGTATTAATTTTCCGATTTAAGTTGTGTGTGTGTGTGTGTGTTTTTGAGACAGAGTCTCACTGTGTCACCCTCAGTAGAGTGCTGTAGCATCACAGCTCACGGCAACCTCCAATTCTCAGACTTAAAGTGATTCTCTTGCCTCAGCCTCCCAAATAGCTGGGACTACAGGTGCCCACCACAACACCCATATGTATTTTTTGATGTTGTTTTTGCAGTTCTCATTGGTGCTTAGTTAGCCCGGGCCAGGTTTGAACCCTCCACCCTTGGTGTATGTGTCTGGTGCCGTAACCACTATGCAACGGGCACTGAGCCTTTTGTAGAGTTTTATACCAGCTGTGTAGACAGATCTGATAGGTTTGTTGCCATTTTCTGTATTTCACTTTGGGTTAATTTAAAAATGTATGTATTTATTTCCTGTAGCAAATATTTGTTGATTGAGAATGTAAGAAGCAAGAGAAATAACATATAAAACGTGTAAAGCTTTTTAGCTTTTTTTTTTTTTTTTTTTTCCTGCAGTTTTTGGCCGGGGCTGGGTTTGAACCCGTCACCTCCAGCATATGGGGCTGGTGCCCTACCCCTTTGAGCCACAGGCACCGCCCAACTTTTTTGCTTTTTGTCAGTACATTGACTCTGTAGTCTGCCTGAAGAATCCTTTTGCCCCCGCATGATTAAGATGATGACACAGGAGTGAAAGGAGAATAAAAGGGTTAATTGCTAGCATCTGACAGAGGAAGTTTGAAGGATGGAAATTTCTGGAAATTCAAGCATCTATGTGTGTATGTGTACATGGGGGGGTAAGGGAATTCGTATACAAAAGTATGTCCCCTATAGGGTCATATGTGGTTTGGATGTTGATGGAGTGCAGGGCTGTCAGTCATGGGGTTTTCCCGTCATGGACAGTAAGGAGAGTACCAAGTGAAAACTAGCCTAATATGGCAGAGGTCCGGAGGGACCGGTAGGGGTACTAGACTTTAGGAAAGTAGGAGAACACTATAGGATCCTGACCTAGACCAGAGGGATTGGGCTAATCTGGTTTACCAATGACTAAATTTATTTTATTATTATTATTATTCTTTTTTTTATTGTTGGGGAAGGTGAGTGTTTTTTGTTTTGTTTTTTTAGAATATTGAAATGAGTTTGGTTTTTATTGCATTGAGATCTAGCATGAAACCTCCTGAGAGTTGGCACAGTTATAAATTTTGGGGCTTGAGGGGAATTTTAGAAGCTGATAAAAATATACCAAGGAGCAGAAGCTCACATATTTTATAACTGACTGAAGCCAGTGCCCCCTA
>CAUYRH010150493.1:0-15415 GCA_963574655.1 Perodicticus potto | reverse complement strand
TTGGGCTTTAAATCATCGATGTAAGCAAATAGATTTCTGTTTTTTAACCCACAACTTCTGTCATATTTTTTTTTTTTTTTTTTTTTTTTTTTTGCAGTTTTTGGCTGGGGCTGGGCTTGAACCCACCACCTCCAGCATATGGCGTCAGTACCCTACTCCTTTAAGCCACAGGTGCCGCCTCTAGTCTGTCACATTTTATATGACGGCCTGTGAGGGCAACTAAACTGGCAGGGGGACCACATAAGGGGGACCCTCTCCAAATCTCTGGAGTTCACTGTCTCTCTTTGTAGCTTTCCTGAGATTTCTTTCCCCTGTGAACTTTCACTCTCTTAAATTCCATAAACTTCCAGCTCTGTTATTTGAGAAGAAGATGCAATAGTATATGTCAATTCTCTTTAATTTAAATATTTAAGTATGTTTCCAAACTTAATTAAAAATACATGTTTTCAGAAAAGGGCAAAATTATTTTAAACTGCATCTTGGATTATATATTAACCTTAAACTACGTGGAAGAGTGGCAAAGGGTTGTGGCTATTCTACCCCTATGACTCAAAGCTGTAATGTGGCCCTGTCTTGATTGTTCAGAAGATTTCTCTTTTTCAAATTCAATTGTGTAATTTCAATGTATTGTACTATATATTTTGTGAACCATACATTTTATGCCAGTTTTGCTTGAGAAAAGTTTATGTTGGTGCAACCTATCATATGAATCAAGATTAAACCCAAATTTTTAGATATATTTTTTTACTTTGTTCACCACCACTATCAGCTACTGGTTTAACAAAACTATACGTTATTCTGCATATTACATGAAGAGATTTTTGTATCTCTTTCTAATACTTCAAAATTATCATATTTAAATATTTATATCTGTTAATCCTTAATACCATATGCAATTATTTCACATCAATATAAGATGAATATGCTTTTTAAAATGAACTTAATTATATAAAATACCTTTTTTGTATAATAATCCTTGCCATCCATATTATCCACTACTATTTATGCGAGTGTGGCAGTGCCAAGTGGGGACATTTTGCTCACAGATACTTTCTATGCTCTGTTACCCAGTTCTGCTCAGCATCATAAAGTAGATGATCTTCTTATGCTTTCCTTTGAACAAGGTCATGTTAACTCATTTCTGCCTATTTTTTGTTGTTGTCATTGTCTTTTTGTTTGTTTTCCTAAGGGAGATGCTGGTAAGATATTAGAGGCTAAGAGGATCATTTCAGTCAGTTATTTCTTTTTCCTTTGTAACTAAGAGATTCTTATCAATGTTTCCTTTATTGTGGGCACCCAATAGATTTTCAAGAAGATTGTGATCTCCCTTCTGCCTAGGGGTCCTGTCTTTGGACTCCCAGTGATAGTACATATTCCTTTGTCTTAGCTGCTACATAGTCTATAAAACCGATTATGTCAAGTCTTCACTGTTTTATATGCTTAGTTTATGTTGCGCTGAATGAACTCCCACTAAAACAATGGATAGTGAAACATTTATATTAGAATATCGCTTTTCCACAATTTTTTCCTGAGGAGATAGATAAGTTTAAATAGATAAATTAGTAAACTAAAGTGCTCCATAAGTACTCAATATGTTGAGATTGCTTAGCCTCAAGAACAGGCAAATGGGAGATATTAACTAGCTCAATTATCTGCATAGTAATAAGAGCAACAAGTCAGCTGATATTAATCTCAATACAGAGAAAGTGTAAGAATAAGAAAACTCAAAGGGTTTGAAAATGAGTAAATAGCTGATAGCAAAATAAGCCAATTTAGATGGAATTGTAACCGAACCTCAGAATGCCCAATAGAGTGGAGCAGTTATATTGTATACAGACAAGTTCCAGACATAGCCCTTCTTAAGGAAGTGGGAGCCAACTCCACTAGAAAAAAAACACTCAGCACCTACAGATGTGTTAAAAAGTGCCATTTAATAACAGACTGTAACTAATTGGGAGGGAGGTATTTAAATATAAATCCAAGGGCATAAAGTTTAAACTCTTCAAATAATCTTGAGACCATAAAATTCGATGTGTTCATTTTATTGAAAGATAAATCTTAATAACACAAATTAAATGAAATCAAATAAAAGTCGAGTGAGCTAAAGTCCACCTAATAAGGTGTGAACTCGATCTAGAGATCCGATATTTGCCTCTTAATCCTTCCTTTACTGATCTATTTGTGTATTACTAACAGGATTACAAGCAAAGTAATTTTATTTGGCACACTGTAAAGCTTTTGTTTACCCTGAAAGGATATTTCAAACCAATGTAGCTACATTTAATTTATTTCATTTGTATTAACATAATAAATGTCAAGGAAAACGTATTACATCAATAATACTGTAACTCAGTAATATTTCCAGTCCCATTTCTTCTCATATATAAGCGTAGGTTGTGGTTGGAAGTGCAGTAGTTGGAAGAATATATGGATAAACATAAGGAAACCCATTGTCAGGGCCCTGGACTGGCCAGCTTAAGTCATTTCCCGACCCAGACCTCTAAGTTACCTTGCTCAGGTTCAGTTTCTCTTAGGTACCCGAGGGCTTTCTACTTCAGCTGGAGAGAGAAAGAGTGAGTCTTAGAGAGAGTAAAGCGGACGTCTTAGAAAGATAGATCTTAATCTTTAGCAGAGCTTAGTAATCTTCAGCAGAGAGATGCCGTGCTGGCATTCTGCAGGCAGGAGAGGAGACAGAGTCAGAGTAAACAGGTCCATGAAAGAATGCGCATGCTCCTTGACTGCCTTCTCCTCCAGCCTAATATAAGGGTGATCTCGTTCCTCTCAACACCACAGGTGTAGAGACTGCCAATTCACCACTGCTCTCATCTCGCGAGCGCTCATGCTTGTTAGGAGAGCTAAATCCCTCTCCACGCCCTTTCCACCCAGGTGTTCCATTATTGAGCTATACAGGTATTTCTTATAACTCTCACTCCTCCTAGCCATAGGCTATATGGGCTGCAACAACCCGTGCCAACTGAACTGGGTTAAATAATCCTTTTAAGTCATCCTGATATACCTGGAGAGGGAGCTTGCTAGAATCAAGACTTCTCCTCTTTCTCAGAAGTTCAAGCTGCTCTCTTCACTTGCAATAGCAAGTGATGGCTTTCTTCTCTCCAGTGGGAGGAGTTGCCACTACCCACACATAAAGAGTTTTCCACATCCTAGTAAGGTAATATTTCCAAATAACACCTGGAAATGACTAAGAACTTAGTTCCAATGGATTGTATTAATCTCCTAACAGCAAAATTACTTCTTTTCTGTCTTCCCTTTGAGAAAAGAAAGCAATGGGAAAGAGGCATTCCCTAAGCATACTCTGTCTAGCAAGGGTATCTGGGCTAGTAATACAGAGGAAGAATGCATTGCTTTCTCTTCCATATGCCGGATCAAATGTTTTACTTAATAAATTAGTTTCTCACCTAAAACTGTATACTATTGAAGAGATCACCTGACCTAACACATTATATTTATTTGAAAAAAATATACAATAATTTTAGTGGAGTTACCGTGCAGATATATCATTTTATGAATGGAATGCTGAAATTTAGTAAGCTATCAGCTGGGGAAAGTTTTCTGAGAGGCACAGCAGCTGTATTGGTGTCTGGTGATGTGTGCAGTTTCAGGATGATGAGTCATCCCTAGTAGGCAACTGAGCATTGATGGAAAATGGTCTGACAGTAATTGGGTAACACGTATAAGCCTGACTTTACAGGAAAGTCAAAATGGAATTTTAAAAAGGCAAGGAAAAATCCTAAAGCTCAAGAAAGAAAAGATCCCCTTGATAACTTTGTAAGGGCCTTTGTATTTACACTGAGCATGCAGGCATGCAGTAGGTTATAAAAGTGAAGAAAATGGAAAATTATAATAGGATTACGATAAAGAGCAAACTATGCTGAAGGTAAGTCACCACTTCTGTTAATCTGATCTCTTGAATTTACTAAATTTACTAGATGTCCTAGTTTTTCTGACATACATGTATGTACAGTAGTAGTAAATAATCTTCGAAGATATAGTGCAGTGAGATGTCAAGGCATTGCAAAGAGCTTTAAAGGGGTTTGTGTTAACCTGATAGAAGGTTAGAAGCATGGTCTACAAAAGAAAACACCTGACAAGTTGTTAACACTATCTCTAATTGCATCTTACAAACCCATTATAGGAAGCAAAATTTTGGGAGCAGGTGTTAGCAATCTACATTATGGCTAGGCTCTTCAATGGATTTTTCTGGGTAATAAACTTGGAGAACCTTAGATGTAAAGAGATCTCATTGATGAGACAATTGACTAAGCAGAAGCTCATTTCTAATGGAATGAGATATCTATCATAGATATGTTTAAATATGGGATTTGTATAAATCTTGTCCAAAGACATAAGCAGAGTCATGCCAAGAGGTGACCTTCAGTTCTGAGATTTTGTATTCTTTTCTTCTTAAACAGGATTAATCACCTATCATGAAGTGGGTGTTAGTTCTAAGCATATCAATTATTTTTCCCTTCCATATAATTTTGTTTATGAGTCATCAAGGCTAAGCAGCTTTAAAAATAACTTCACTTGGTCTAACAAATGATCTTCATGTACATGCAATATTCTTGCTTTGAACTCAAGTTGTATTTTATTAGTGAAACCATCATGAATACATAGCTCACTATGAAAGTTTTGAGACAGACTATATCATGGTCCATTATTCCACTTCCAAAAAACACAGTCGACAGCATTCTTTCTGATTCACCCATCATGTTTCAACTTACTCAGCTTATCTGTGTTGCTGGGAAGGCGTCATTTGTTTCTGTCGGTGTGGATTTTACATTTCTTGATTTTTGTGTGTTTCATGACATTCATAATGGTCCACGTACATGCCAGTTGTTTAATTATTTGATAAAAACACAAGAAAGTCTCACCACAGCCGTAAGACTAATTCCCTCCTGTTTCTACTTTGCCTCCTGATCGTATTACTCAAGATCTATCTCTTGTTATTTTCTCATATTACAAAAATATTATGTATTGAGGGCTTCAAAGCTATAAACTTCTCTGTGGCTTTCTGGTGTACTTGATGGGCTTGACTGTCTGAAGTAGAAATAACTTTAAAATGGACCTTTAAGAAAGAGGATGAACACAATTATAAGGGACTTTACCTAACAAATGCAAACATTGTAAGGTGGTTCTTTGTGCCCTCAATGAATCCTCCCCCGCAAAAAAAGTGAGAACAAGAGAAGCAAGGATGTATAAAAACAAGGAAAAAAATATGTTAGTTATAGGAAAAACACTAAATTATTCTATATTCATTTAGAAAATATTTTTATTTCCAAAACCAAATATCTTTCACATGTAATGGCAAGACAACCAAAGACAACTATGTCTCTTTCGTGGAAGAAATTATATAATTATTACCCAGTTGACATTAGTACAAAGATGCTAAAATAGGACACCTATGATATTTTATATTTCACTGATATTATGATCTAATCTGTTTCCAAACCAGATTCTATAAACTCATGATCTTGGTTTGTGAGTTAAAAGAAGTTGAGGAAAATTCAATGTATTTTCTTTTTTGGAAAAAAAGTTCTAGTTTAACAGAGGAGGAAGATGCTCTTATGTAATTGAGCTCTTAAAAATTTGATTGTAAATTCAAATTTTTATAATAAATATTGGGAAGATAAATTCATTCACATTTTGCATTGATTATATGAAATTAAGCAATAGAATATAATTTGAATAGGGGAAAAATATAAAAATATTTTCATTAATAGTCTTTTGTGATTCTGATCTTTTTAACAATTGCAAAGAAAATGACCATTGCTAGAAATAAGACAGACCATTGAAAAAACAAGAGTCATATTTTCACTAAAATTAGACATTTTTATTCATTATTTGTACAGTCCCCTTTTTAGTGTGCAGAATGTATCGTTTGCTGATTTTGATTTGACAGCAGCCTGGTCAGTTGCTGAAGGAATTCAATTTCATTTTGAATCATTGTATCATACATTTTAATTATTTATTTTTCTGTCTTTGGATTTTAAGGAAGTAACCTCTTTGAGGTTGGATGTATTCACATATTCCATGTATGCTGGAAGAAACTTCACTTTTAATATTTGTCATAGATTGAATTTCTGGCCATCCATGTTTCTTTTCATAATTTACAATATGTTGGTTTTGTGTTTACTTTGGAGTTTATATTTCATGCTTTTTTAGTTTCTTAGTTGGGTTTAGAATCCTTTTCTTCACTTTTGCAATCACACATACACCCATAGAACTATACATTTTTTGCTTTGCTCTAAGAGCCACAAATTTTGACTTATGTTCCTGATAGTTGTAAATTACTTGTCCACAGAAATCATTTTTCTCTGAGATTCTTATGGGGTCCATAAAAAGTATGTTTTATATTAAGAGTAGCCTGAAACAATTTCATTTACAAGGAATATTACAAATAATAGGATATAAATAATGTAAATTTAATATCTGACATAAGACATTTGAATTTCAGACGTACTTTCTTAGAAAAATAGTTACTGTATAATTTGGCATGGACATATTTGTACCTGTAAATTTTAGGAAATATATGATGTAGATATTAAAGTCACAGGCATGTGTAACTTTATCCCTTCTATTACTTGAAGCGATAAATGAACATATTATAATACATCACTTTATTCACCTACAACATTATAACATAGGAATGAAAATGCTAATGTTTATTCTCTATATTTGTTTTAAGTAATGTATAATAACATATTTTATGTATAAAATCCTCAAAACAGTTTTTCAAAATTATTTTTTATTTCAGAGTATTACAGGAGCATACACATTTTGATAACACAATTTGCATTTGCAAACTTGAAGTCAATGTCCTAAGTGTGCCCTTCACCTAGATTATGGGCATTGCATCCGTGAGGTGTGAGTTTACCCTGCCTCTCCACTCTGCTCCTCCAGGCCAAGTTTCTGTTGAGTTTTACACCTATTAAGCATGTAAGTGTTAATCAACTGGTTCCAATTTAGTAGTGAGTACATGGGGTATTTGTTTTTTCATTCTTGTGATACTTCACTTAGAAGAATGGCCTCTAGTTCCATTCACATTGTTATAAAAAAAAATTGGATGACAATTTTTGGTGGCTGAGCATACTTATATCTCTAGTATACCTATATCACATTTTATTAATCCACTTATGTATTGATGGGCACTTGGATTGTTTCCACATCTTCACAATTGAGAATTGTGCTTCAATAAAAATTTGAATGAAATAGTTTTTTGAGAAAGCACTTTTTTTTTTTCCTTCTAGGTAAATGTCTAATAGTGTGACATTCACTAGACCGAAAAGTAGGTCTATTTTAGTTCTTTAAGATATATCCATACAACTTTCCATAGAGATTGTGCAAGTTTAATGTCCCACCAACAGTGAATGACTATTCTTTGTCTCCACATCTATGCCAGAATCGGCTGTTTGGGGGGAATTTTTAATAAGAGTCTTTATCACTGGAGTTAGGAGTTATAGTAGTTTTAATTTTCATTTCTTGATGATTGGAAATGTTGAGCATTTTTCATGCATTTGTTAATCAATAGACTATCTTCATTTGAAAAGTTTCTGTTCATATCATTTGTCCACTTTTTAAGGGGGTTGTTTTATTTTTTCTAGCTGATTTTCTTGAGTTATTTGTAGTTATTAGCCCTTGTCAGATATACAGCATGTGAATATTTTTGACAATTCTGTAGGTCGTCTATTTACTCCACTTACTGTGTGCTTGGCTGTGCAGAAACTTCCTAATTTGATATGGTGCCATTGGTTTAACTATTGTTTTAACTGCCATTGGGGTCAATTTCCTTCCTTATGCCAACATCAATAAGACATTGTTTTCAACATTTTCTTCTAGAATGTTTATAGTTTCATGCCCAGGATTAAGTCATTTATCCATCATGAATTAATTTATGAGTGGTGAGAGGTATGGATCCTGGTTCAGTCTTATACATGTGACTATCCAGTTTTCCCAGCACCATTTACTAAATAGGATTTCTTTTCCCCATTATGTGTTTTCCTTTGCTTGATCAAGAATCAGGTTGGAATATGAGGATGGTTCTCATTTATGATCCATATGTTTTTAGTGCCAATACCATGCTATTTTGATTACTATAGCTTTGTCCTATGGTTTGAGGTTTGGTAAAGTGATGCTTCCCAATTGGTTCTTATTATGTAAAGTTTCATTGCCTTTTCAGGGTCTTTTCTGCTTCCTTATGAACCATATAACTCTTTTTTTGAGATCTATGGAAAAGGATATTATAATCTTAATGCCCGTTAAGTTGAATCTATAAATCGATTTGGGTAGTATAGCCACTTTAATAATATTGATTCATGATCCATGAGCATGGTATGTCTTTCCACATGTTTATATCCTGTGTTATTTCTTTCTTCAGTTTTTCGTAGTTTTCCATATAGAGTATTTTCACCTCCTTAGTTAAATTTATTTCTAAGTATTTTATTTTGCTATTGTGAAAGGTATTGCATTTTTATTTGATTTTCAACTTAACTGTTGTTGATGTATATAAAAGCTATTGATTTCTGTACATTAATTTTGTAACCGACAATGTGCTTAATTTATTCATTAATTCCAGAAATCTCCTGGTTGAATTTTTGGGGTTTTCTATATATGAGTTATTACCATCAGCAAAGGGCAATAGTTTGATCTCTTCTTTCCCTATTTGACCCCCTTGTTTACCTTCTTTTTCCTGATTGCTCTTGCAAGGACTTCCAGCACTGTGTTTAATAAAAGTGGTGAAAGTAGGAAACCTTGTCTTGTTCCATTTCTAAGCAAGACTGCTTTCAATTTTCCTCCATCCAGTATGATGTTGAAGGTAGGGTTGTTGTATACAGCCTTTATAATTGTTAGGAATGAGTGAATTTCTAATGTATAATAAATGGTCATATAGCAGCTATTTTTAAGTTTTTGATAACATATTTTTAAACCTAGTGTTGTGTGTAAAATTTTGACATAAAAAGCATCTGTTGAAGTCCTAAACCCTGTGTGCAAATATGATATTTATGTATAGTCTTTGTATATGTAATCAGTTTGAGATGAAGTCATACTGATTTACTGGTCCATGTCTGAAGAGGACAGGACACATAGATACAGAGGGAGACGATAGCATGTGATAATGGAAGCAAAGATTGGATCAATGCATCTAGGGGCCAAGGATTCCTTGCAGCTTCTGCAAGCAAGAAGCAGGGCATAAAACAGACACTTCCTCAGTACTTTCAGAAGGAATCAACCCCGCCTTGCCTTGTCTAGTCTTCATAACTGGACACAATAAATGTCTATTGCTGTGTGCAACTCAGATTGTAGCACTCTGTTATGGCAGCCCTAGAAAACGAATATGGATGGTATTAAAATTACGACTCTCTACATAGATACTTCTGGGTAAATAGTATCAAATAATCAAATCAGAGTAACTATTAAGTAAGTATTAACCAAATGTACAAGAGTTTTCAATAGCAGATTAAAATTATTTCATGGGTTGTATATAACTTCTCTTGTCACTTATGCTGTGTTTTTCAGGACTTTTTGTCCTTAAAAATTACCAACTTTTATTATTAAATCATAGCTGTGTACATTAATGCAATCATGGGGTACAATGTGCTGGTTTTACATACAATTTGAAATATTTTCATCAAACTTAACATAGCCTTCATGGCATTTTCTTAGTTATTGTGTTAGGACATTTATATTCTACATTTCGTAAGTTTCACCTGTACCCTTCTAAGATGCACTGTAGGTGTGGTCCCACCAATTACCCTCCCTTCACCTATCCTCCCCCCTCCCCACCCGTCGATTGCCCCTCTCCCCATATTCTTGTGCTATAATTGGGTTATAGCTTTCATATGAAAGCTATAAATTAGTTTCATACTAGGGCTAAGTATCTTGGATACCTTGTCTTCAATTCTTGAGATACTTTGCTAAGAGTTTGTTCCAGCTCCATCCATGTATCCATGTAAACAGGAAAGAGGTAAAGTCTGAATCTTTCTTTAAGGCTGCATAATTTTCCATGGTGTACATATACTACAATTTATTAATCTATTCATGGGTCGATGGGCACGTGGGCTTCTTCCATGACTTAGCAATTATGAATTGGGCTCTAATAAACATTGGGGTACAAATATCTTCATTATAATGTGAGTTTTGGTCTTCTGGATATATACTTACTAGAGACAACTTTTTTAACAAGTCATTTTTTCATTAAATCATCTTTTAAAATTTTCTGTGAGATCTGCAAACAATTCCTTTTTAATTCTGGTTTTGTCTGTTTTGTCTTTTCTGTCTCCATTTCTCTTGGTACCCTTTCTTAGGATTTATCAATGTATTAGTCTTTCTAAAATTTAGTTTTTTTTCTATTTTGCTGTGGAATGTATGTCTTCTATTTTATTAATTTGCTTCTTATGAACATTGTTTTTGTTCTTCCATTTTGCATGTTCTTTTTCATTCCAATATTTGAAACAAATATTTATTGGATCTACCCTTAACTCCTCCCTACCTCAGAAAAGCATTCATATTAGCAACAAAAAAGAAATTTCATTTGAACTGATAAAAATAATCATGTGTTATCTAGCTACTATTATAATCTCTCAGTCAGTGTGAATTAAATTTACATAGAAAAGTCCTTTCCTATCCTTACTTATGATTTACTCTACTGAATATTTACATTTATTCTCATGATGTTCATTTCACTTATGCTTGCATCCCCGTTTTAGTAAACTTAAGAACATGTGTATTACTCATGCTAAAACTAATTACTTTTAGTGAGAAAAAATGGAAACTTTTTCTAAGCTTAAATATGGTTTATTTTTTCCAATAATCTATTATTCTTACCTGTTATATTCAACTTGAAAACAAAAGAGAAGAAATTCCAATCTGGGATATCAAGAGAGAAGTCTCTCAGGATACAGAATATGGGGGTGGGAGAGAAAGGCAGAGTATGAAACATTTGATATGACTGAGTAGCTATTGGGCAAAATATTTCTTTCTACTACTATTTGTAAGTTGTATGCTGGAAAGATGGCTATTCAAAACCTAAATATTCATTTTCCTCATGGAAAATAAATTATATATATTTTGAAAGTAAATTTTATTTGAAATATATAGGTTGCAACTTTCTATTTTGTTCTTATGCAGAATTTATTTTGAACATTTTAGTATCATAATCACTTAAATTTGTAGTATAATAAAGATATATTAAGTCATATTTGAAGTCAAAATTGAATTGTTAATGGTTACCCATGCTCTTGTTTGTTTATTGACTCATGCTTATAATTTCAGCACTTAATTTTTTTTGAATTATGTTTTTTTATACAATTTCCTCACAGTCACTTTGATCAAAGTTGAATTAACAATAATATCTTGTATAAAATATGCTCACTGTTAGGAGTATTTATTTACTATTTTTGTCATGAACCAGTGGTTAATGATCAAGTGTGTACTACAAATGCATCTTTGTGCTGGTGGAGAGAAAGAGAAGGTACAGGAAATCAAATACATGTTTTTTATCTCCCTGAACAACTTCTATTCCAGGTAAGAAGTTGAGAAAACTATAAATCAAATAAATTAAACAAAATAAAGATGCTCATTTCATAAAAAAATCATAAATTGTTGACTCATATTAAAATTCAATTAAATTTATATGCATGTGGGTAACATCTATTTCACATAAACTAAATAATAGATGTGTGGAGAAAATTTTATACACCAGGAGAGTAACTATGGTCACAATTTATTTATCTCCTGATCCCCTTCACAACTCCAGCTATTATCAGAGTACATTGTAGTATTGTGAAGATATTGACTTAAACCCATGTCAATGTTCTGCCATAATGAAATTTCTACCCAAATCTATTTACTCAGTGTTCAGTTAGTTGAGTCAGAAATAGTAGAAGTACAATTAACTATATATACTTGTGAGTTTATTGCAGAGTCCTTTCTTGGACCTGGCCTTCATTTACTTCGAGGTTCTTTGTTTACTGGTCAGATCTAGAAATTGGCTAAGGTCTCATGATTTCTATACGTCATGTTGGCATGAGCCAAGTCTTTGCTTAACAGTATTAAATTAGTTTGATTACACAGATCTCATGAGGCTTTCATAAACTCTCCTTATATTTTAGTCATGAGGATGCCATAAACAATTAGCAGCCTTCAAATTCTCTATAGCTTAAACAATTCTAATTCTCAGTTTGACTGTCAATTAATGCTACGCTTCCTTCCTTACCTTTGAAGGTTAATTGTAGCCCCTTGGATTGTACTACCTAGATGTCTCATCATCCCTATTGATGAGGGGAATTTTTTTCTATGAGAGAAACACATTTGGCCTTTAAAGGACAGGAAATAAAATGGTTTTCAACAAAACTTCACTGGTCCCCACCAATGTCCTTCTCTGTGCTTTGGTGAAACAAGACTTTTGTGGTTCCCCAAAGACCATAACTAGGGAGTGGCTGAATAACTGTTTTATTTGCACTTTCAAAGTATTTAGGGTAATTCTTATATATTATTATAAAAACAAGCAAACATGGCACCTCATCTTTGGTTATCATTGGTCACCATTAAATGCAGATTTCAAAACCCAAAACCCCTGGATGGTGCAGTATATTGATAAATTCATTACAACCCCAACTCATGCTTAGTACCATAAATGTAAACTTATGCTGTAATGCTGTAAAAATCATATATCAAAACATACCGTTCTGTTTTTTGTCAAAACAAAATTACTGATATCTTTTAATTTGTACGTTGTGTTTCTATTCCTGAGTTTGTTTTATTCCTTATGTGTTTTAATCACCTTCTCTTTGTTCTATTCAAAGGGAGGGATTTATTTTTATTAGGTCATATATACATAGATCATGAATACACTCATGCCCTTGTGGGATTCAGTGTGTTGATTATTTGTACAAATTAGAGTGCTTACATCCTACTAATTAATATAGCTTTCACCTCACTTACTTACAGTGTTAAGATATTTGTGTTCAATGCTTGATAGATTTGAGTTGTACCCTTGCAATATGCTCCATAGGTGTGGTCCCAACATTAACCCTCCCTCTATCAGACCACCCCACTCCAGGTGATGGGAATGGCTCAACCCATGACGCTGCAGTTGGGCAGATGAGATTGACAGTAGTTTCTTCTCATACCCTCACAGCCCCGGACAAGAAGAGCCTCCGTGTCAAGCAGGGCTACATGGGGGTTGAACAAAATGGACAAGGAGGGGTGGTGGAACTTCAGTTTCGGAGTTTTAGGAGGGCGGGTGTCCTTTCCTGCCCTGGGAAAAATGGGATTGACTTGTTTTATCCATGAATGGGCTGACAGAAAACTGAAATTCACTATACTCAGGGTTAAGCAGGAAGTTTGTCTGGTTCATTCAATAAAGAGAGCTATTCACCTGAGAGACCTTATCCATGACAGCCTCATAGGGAGGGAAAGTTGAGGCCTTCTTGATTTCATCGAATATTAAAACAACACATAATATTAACCTTAAGTTTAAACCTTACATTGCAATTAGACTTCTATAGATATCTGGGTCTGAAATAGAAAGTTGGGAGAGGTGAGGAATGCGGATAATTATTATCCCTTTGAAAGGTAATAACCTCAGGCAAAGTTGGACTTGTTATCCTTACACGTCCTCTAACAAGGCAGAGACATCTGCTTCAAACAGAAATTAAAAGGCTTCTTCAGCTGACAAGGGAAGCTAAATACGGCTTGGGAACGAGAGCGCTCTGTGAACCCGGCATCCTCTCCAGAATCTTCATTCTAATTCTCATGCTGCATTGTTTTATGATTGATGTACCTTTTATACATGAGTATAGGGAACTGGTAAGGTGGTAAATTCATTTAATATAATAATTTAACAATGCACATAGTCGATTATCAATTTCATTTTGCTATTTTAACTCCACGATAATGAGACAAAAGTGATTCAGTGGGGCCCTTCTTTAAATATTGATTTTCCTGAGCTGCAATTTTAAAACTTTTGCTATATAAAGTACTTTTCTAAAGCTTGACATTCAAACACAAGTACCAGTATAACCCATAATTCTTATTTTGTTTTGTCTGCTATGTTGTTCCATAACATCAGTCATTTGGTAAAGAAAGTCTCAATTTTAAAATGAACTTCATACCTGATAACCAAAGTGATCACTGTGAAAGAAGACCAGGACCGTCGTGGTTACGTATATTTACAAACTATTTTTAAACCCATCTAAGCTAGTTTACCAATCTATTATTTTCATTTTCATTATGATCCATTTGTTGAAATAATGGTAACTACTAATTATTGTGTCAATTAAGAGTCTTACTTGAAGATAGCTGAGGACATTATGATTTTATACATGGAGAAATGAATGGATTAAAGCATATTAGATAGCTCACAGTAAAATTCATAGAGCTGGAGAAAAAGGCACATAGAAAATTTTAATAACAAAAATCGAAATCATTCCACAAACTGATTTGAAAAACATCATTGCCATTGCCACCTGAAATTCTATAATATGACATTAATAATAACTCGACATCTACCTGGAAACTTGATGACACTAACATCTCTATTGATGGCTTTTGATGCCAAACTCTGTTCCCATATCTCTCATCATTACCTGAGAAAGAGTCCTTTTCTTTTAAATAACTACCACATGAACCAAAGGGCAGGTGCCCTTCTGGTAAAATGTAAGTTGGATTATTTTTTTTCCATTTGAGGGAATATGAGGAAGACTATTGGATTCCACATTTAAAAATAAGGCAAAATAATTTTCAATTTTATTAAAGCATGGAATGATTTATAAAATAAGTTATTGCATGATGAACATTCACAGCTGGACCTAATGCCATTATGATGGTGGTCCTTAAAATTGGATATTAAGTCATCCTGGTGCAGAACGCTACTACTTTAAAGAATATGTTTTTGCAACTGGAATGTGTGCATGTGGACATGAGTTTTGCACATACATATGTATATGGGGGCCAGGAATACTTAGTCTATCTATGTATTTATATATGTGTATATTTCATGCTTTTTACACTCAGGACTACTAGAAGAATAAAGTAACCTGAAGATAAGTCTGAACATGTAAGTGGTGGACATTCATGGGCTGCACATGCAATTCATAGTTCTTTTATCAAAATTTAAGAATCCTGGCTCGGCGCCTGTGGCTCAACGGGCTAAGGCACCAGCCATGTACACCTAAGCTGGCGGGTTCGAATCCAGCCCGGACCCGCCAAACAACAATGATGGCTGCAACCAAAAAATGGCTGGGCGTTGTGACAGGCACCTGTAGTCCCAGCTACTTGGGAGGCGGAGGCAAGAGACTCGCTTGAGCCCAGGAATTGGAGGTTGCTGTGAGCTGTGATGCCACGGCACTCTACCCAGGGTGACAGCTTGAGGCTCTGTCTCAAAAAAAAAAAAAAA